>CM023487.1:28982374-29056745 GCA_013339685.2 Hyalomma asiaticum
GATAACACTGCCTTCACTATACCCAATATTCATTATAACACTGGTAAAGGTTCAAAGCATTTTCACATTGCCTTGTCACTATCTGATAGTTCTGAATGCCTGTTTTACATGAAAGGTGTAGGTCTTGGCTTGTTTGCAATGAGTGTGGTTACCCAGAGCGCACTTGATTTATGAGGGTCAGAATTCTTGCACTGTTTAGGACTTTGAGAAATTTGAATCGGGGCTCAGTTTATATTGCTATTTTGCACAACATGGGGTGATTCCAAGGATTTGAATCATTCTTTGGAGGATCGGTTATTAGAGCGTGAGAGTGAACTGTGTTTGTGTACATATATATTACTTTATGGTAGAAGCTATACGAATCTTCCAGCTTGAGAAAAGAGTACAGTTAGGCAGCACGAATGTTTAGGATTGCAGACCTGGCGCTGTTGATGTTACCATGTAGTGTTATTTCAAAAAACGAAAGCTAATATAGTAGAACCTCGTTATAACGAACCCAGATATAATGAACTATTGGATATAACAAAGCAATAGCAATTCCCCTGGAAACTCCCATAAATGAAATGGATATTGGCTATAACGAACTAATGGTTGTAACAAAGTAATTACGGCTCCCCCTTCAACTTCATTATAACGAGGTTGTATTGTATATTTTGTTACATAGAAATAAGAACGAGAATGTTGGTGTTATGATTCTGCAAAAGAAGTACGAGTGTGCAAATATTGAAATCTTAGACATAGAATCGAATAGTATGTTATAGCCATTAGTCATAAATGCAGATATTGTTAGTATGGTTTTTGAATATTTTAAAATGTGAACTGCACCAAGGTATACATAAAATTACCATGAAAGTATAATAAATTTCATCCCCTCTGGCATATCGTAGGCATAAAACGTGAGAGCTTACATGTGCAGCAGGCTATTTTGCTTGGAGAGCATGACTTTCCTGTATGTACAATGATTATTCATGCTTTATGAACAGTGATGCAGATACAAAGGGTCTGTTTAATTATTTCATTCAGAATGCATGCAAATGGGTAGCAGTTGTGAGTAAAAGAACATTAAGATCAGTTTGCTTTATTCATAGGAAATGATTGCTCAATATTGAGAAAGTTGTATGAATTCAAATTCTAAACCACTGTATTCGAATCGATGTTCTAGGTCTCTCCGACCATTAATATCGGCTATTGGCACAGCCCTAAAAAGAAGCAGGAGCTCTGTACATTTTGGTTCCTTTCGCCATCTAGAAGTGTTAGCAAGCTGCAACACGCAGAGCAGCCAATTGACAGAAAAGATTTCGTCACGCAATAGGCACCTACATAGGGTACTAAAACATGAAGGATGTTAGCAGAAAATAAGCATGATCAGCAGTAAACCTATTAAAAAAGAACCGTGAGTGCTTAGCAAGCTTTGTTTTTCAAACCTCTAACATCATTCTTCAAGAACTGCCATGTAGGCATGCATAATATGGTACCAATTGAGTATCGGTGAACAGCCATTCTACGCCATGCAAACAAAAACAGAGCTACGGTAAACGTAAATAGTTCTTTTTAAGGTTGTAGTTGTTAAAAAATTACTGACATTATTTGGAGAGTGGCACAGAAGGGACATTTTCCATGCATTATTTGTTAACACTCTCCATACACTGGAGCCAGGAAACACGTACAAAATAATTCAATGTGACTTTAAAGTCGTCGTTGCCTAGCATATGCAAGCCAGCCCCATCGCAATGGACAGTATAGTGATGTGGGGGCATAGTCACCTAAAAATCACTGAAGTTACTGTCCAGGTGTCAGGGTGGCATGGAAATCATCCTTGTTTGTGTGCACCACGTATAACTCATGACTGCAGCCAACGTGGTTGCTGCGATTCTGCCATGAACTGCTTCCACATGACCTATAGACCAGCTGTGTAATCGAAACCGAAAGTGTGTTTTTGAGGCAGCCACATTAAATATATATTGATTGCTTTCCAGGACACCACTGCTCTTTTTAGGGTTCTTGACATTAGTGATTTTGTTTCAAGCAATAATACAAAAGCGCCTAAAATTTGCGTCAGTACTCCTTTACGCTTGAGATTTGTCCATGTTTCATTTAAAAAGCTCATGGGCATGTCCCAATCAGCCACTGACACAACTATGCATGGTACATTATAGCATAGAAAAGTGGTAGGAAAAGGAAGGAAGAGTGAGTAGGTATGAATTGAAAGTGAGGAGGAAGGAAGAGAAGAGGGGAGAATGGCACAGACAGTGTAATTCAGCAATGGGTGGGAAAGAGAAGGAAAGAGTGGCGTGAATTAAGGTGAGGAGGAATGATTGTAGTATAAAAAGGGGTGAGGAAATAAAAAAGAAGCAGATTTAGAAAGAGACTAAGTAAGACAGATGAAGGAAAGACCGAATTGAAAAAGATGAGAGTAATGTGATGTGCAATCACTGTGTGTATATCACGCTTGCCTGCCAGCAGTGCTGTTTACTCAGAATTCGAAAGCGTGGAACAGGTGCTTTAAGCGTGGAACTGGCGCTTTAATGTGTGTGTGTGTGTCTTAAACGAAATGTGTGCGTTCATTCTCGGTTAAAACCAAAAAAAGAAAAGGCTTCACATTATTGTTCCAAAGCTTTAGCTTTGTCGCGAAAATCGTATCATTATGCCGGAGCTTATAGGCAAGAGAAAGACCGAGCTTGTGGCATACTCGAAGGGAAGCGATTTTGCTCTTCCAAAATCGCGGAGCCACCCGGTCAGCGAATACGAAACCGAAACCTCGCGTCGCCGCGAACAGGGCGTTAGCGATCAGGGCCATCGCCATTGTCATCGTCCGATGTCAACAAGCTTTCCTCGTATTTTGGGTCAACGACGTTGCGCCGCTTTCTCTACGTAAGCTACGGAAGGGAAAAAGAAAGATAGATGTTCATTTGCCGAGCTGGATCATCGGCAGCAGCGCTGTCTCACATGTGTTTCATGCTTCGAAGTCCCGCTTGCGTCGCTGGACTAAATGGTTAGTCTGAGAGCGGGATAGCGTGTTCGCGATTGTTTTGTGATCGAGAAATATGGTGTACCAACCGTATGTGCTAACGCAATACAGTTTATATACAGCTATATGAAGGCGTCCGACCGCGATGATAACGATCATAAAGTTGTATGGGTTAAACTGGACAGGTATCGTTTTTCGAGCATGCGTGTGTGTGTAAACGCGCGTGTCACACGAATCACTCTCGATCTCGCGATCGGACCCAATTTCGTGGCCGTGATTGGCCCTCTTGCGGGAGCTGCGGAAGACAGCCAATCGCTATGGAGCAAGTTAATCCTGATTTGGGCTCGATCGCGATTGAGTGTGATCCGTGCGATATGCCGGTGTCGCACGGATCACACTCAGTCGCGATCGACCCCGATGACTCCTCCTTTCCGTGGCTTGCGCAAATGAAGTAGTCGCTACCGAGAAATCCGACGCGATCGAAAGTGCCGTATGACAACTGTGTTCAGTTAACGTGCATGTTGTTTCCATTCTTGAAATCTGTAAAAAGTTGGAATCAACGCTTGATCTGGAGTCGTGCTGTAGTTTGGATAAGTAATTATGGCTTCTCAACCTCGTCAGTTATGGGTGGAGTGGCCTTGGCCTCGGGTAATTGGAACAGAGTTCCTTTTTTGTCCTGCTCGTGTGGCTACTGCTGTTCAAATTGTTGTGATTTTGCACTCTGTGAATGTCTGATGGCATTACTTACCATTGCATCTCTGCAGGCCAGCAAAGCTAGCCACATTACCAGTAAGCAACTGGGGTGTGTGGCACGCACCATGACAACTGACACAGCCAGTCCAGCCGGTATAGAAAGAAACGCAGTTGAGTTATCCACACTCTCAAAAGCGAACAGCTTCGTTGTCGTTACGGTGAACTCTTCTACGACACCAGCACCACTTCTTTCGTTGCATGGTGGAACAGATGGTGATGGTTCTGCTGATGAGGAGGCAATAGCCACGGTGTTGCCAGTGACGTCTGGTGGACAGCCCAAGAAAATGGTGATGACAGGACTTGCTTCTGAAAATGAAAGCACAGATACCACAGGGGTCATAAGTGGTGTGGAGGAAGATGGACAGCAGCCGAAAGTGCCAGAGGATCTGCCGGCCTCTTCCGAAGAGCTAGAGTCAAGTGCTGCGCAAGCAACAGAACCCAAGCAACAGCCAGGACTGGCAGCCGTTGTAGAGGCTCATTCAGTTGATGAGGAGCCCACAACAGATCCAGCAGTGCTGGCTAGTGCCCCACACGTGGCGAATGCCGCAACGCAAGCTAAAGACCCACCATGTAAAACAGCTCCAATGACGGCAGCTAGTTCTCGGCGGCACATGCCAACACGAGCAAACATGAAGTTGACAGAATCAGAGTACCAGGGACCTGTGAACAAAACATCCAGCAGCGGCATGCAGTCCAACCGCGAATCTGATGAGGATGGTTCTGAAGGTCCTTGTGATGTGTGCCTGGGCACTTTCAAGTCTAAAGACCTGACGAAGGTCTTTGTGGAAGTCCGAATGCGGATTCCTGGAAACTCGCATAGTGGTCAGCTTTGTCCATTCATGCTCTGCTCAGAGTGCAAGGAACCCCTCATAAAGCCTCCATCACCTTCTGGCACACCAGGTGACAGCTCCAGGTAAGATTTAAATTTAATCATGTTTTATTTAAATTATTGAAAATGACAAGCTCACTGGCACACAGGGTAATAGACTGATTGTTAGAGGACAATACAGTGCTCTTTTCCCTGCAGTTGCGGCTGTTGTCTTGAGGCTGAGTACGTTATATGTGCCGTCTCATAATATCACTCTTGCATGAGCATGTAACATGTGTTTCAGACCACCTCAAACTTTCAAGGAATGTAAGACGTTCCTACAAAAGCTACCTGTAGCAGCTCACCATCTAGGCAGTGTCCTGCCAAAATAATGTTTCAGTTAAGGTGATTAATAAAGGAGAGATGAGCAATAGAAGTGTCAAAGTTTCACATTGCAGCAAAGACGGGAAGTGAGCATTGCTGCCAGAATAGATGTGATGCCCTTTTGTCTTCATGAGTCTGCAAGCATCAGTCTCTTTGCCTTCCTTTATACTTGCGTGTATCATACACGTCACAGTACATGTGTAGTTTGTTGTATCATGCCTGTTACTGTACATGCAACTTAATGGGTTTCAGTGCACGTACGTCAGGCTTCCCTTCCTTTTTGTAATGTGGGGAGGAGGCCTCTTGTTGCTGTGCTATGCATGCCAGTGCAGTATTGTGCAATCTACTCGAGGGGATGACAGTTGCAGACAGAGCACTGGCGTATGTTGCGATGAAATTGGTGCTCACCTAACAGGAAGTCATCGTAAGCTTTTGTTCGAAGTATCGGCTTTCTTTTTGTTCACTGCAAAGCCCCAGTGATGCGGTCACTGCTGGTGTGAATTTTGATGTGATAGACATTCATAGCGCTCGCCCAGCAAAGTGCATTGCTTGCAATACAGGAAGGATAGGCTTGTCTGAATGCATTTCTGTGCTGTTGCAGCTGAATGAGCTGAGCTACCGATTGAGCCAGATGAGCTGTCACAGTATGGTGTGGCTGGGATCTCTGCTTACCAAGTAATTGGCCATGTCATGTGACTGCACAATCTCTCATTGAACAGACTGGACAGCGCTTGGTGTGCGTGAAAGTAGTATGGTACGAAGTGCGCAAGAGTTTGTCTGCAAACCTATCAGCTTGCGGCAAAACTTTTTTATGGGCTAGTTGATTCATGTTGAACTCAAAGCTTGCAACTAGCGTCTTCCATAGGGTCATCGCTCCCCTTCTCACTGTGCTTCTCACTGTTTCTTTTTGGCCTGTGAGCCACTCGCTTCAGTAGTTCATGTGCTTCTACACCATTTCTCATTTGTAAAGCTTCTTGATCGGTTCTTCACCAACATGTCAGTGAAAGCAAAAGCTTCTGTTATTCAAGAAGTTATACACCCTGCATTGGGTGGACATATAAAACGAAAGTTAACTGGCCTCTCTAAGGAGCTAGCTTTAGCACCGTCCACTCTATGCCTAATTGTCCTTTGTGTTAGCTGCTGACAGTCTAGTTGGCATAAGGTAGTTGGCTTACAATTTTGTTGCTGCTGACAGTTTCATGACTTGCGATTTACATACCATGGGTGACATTGCCAAAGAGCTTTTCACATCACTGATTGATGCTTTGGCTGGTTAGAACAAAGACTATGACCACAGTGGCAGCCTCTGCAGGCAGTCCACAATAGCCAAAGTGCTTGACGTGCTGACGTGTTCAGTGGCAAGCAGAAACGTTTGGGAAGGGACATGCACTTACTGTTATGCCTTTGAGAAGGGGATTGTTGACGAGAATTTAGGCAAGAAGAAAGCACAGCGATATTAGGTACCTTTACCTGCTGCATATTATAGGTGCTCCCTTTCCACTTGTTGCCTTTGGTGCTAGCAGAGTGATAGTCACTCACCAGCACAAACGTGGCAGCTCTAACATTTAGAGCTGCGGTCCCTATCCCATGGTTCATGCTAGCTTGCAACCATGGTGGGTTTAGGCCAGGGGGACAGAGACAAGCCACCGAAAGTGTTTGTTTGCCTTTAGTTGGTGGTACCAGCTCAAGCAACACAAATATAGAATATCCAAGTGCCTCAGCACGCAGGAGTAATACTCCATACAGCTGGTGCAAAACCAACAATGCTAGGCAATGCACGACAAGAGGCTGATAATAGCCCAGCTCATTTTGCATGCTTTCGCACTTTGACCTGGAGTGGAAAATCACTCATGGGAGGCCGGTATGCTTGGACATGGAAGTGGGCGGCGACCTTGCACATTCTTGGAGGTCCAGTCAATCAAAATCCATTGAGACAAAAGAAAAAGACACCCCCAAGAAAATGATGTGCCTTCATGAGTTGAGAGGACATATCTTCCTGATTCTTGGGAGAAGGGAAAAGGAAGCAAGGTGAAGGGGGGGTGGGGGTACCTTGGTTACAGCACTGTGACCTATCACTAAAGGCAGCAGGGGAAGCATCATCAGTGCCTTCTCCCACAGCAACCGGGCCTCAGCCATTGGGATGCCCATGCATTTCTACAATATCAAATTATTTTTTGTGACCATGTGTATATTTTGATGGTAATAATTTGGAGTGATGCAAATATTTTGCAAGAACTTATGAAATTTGTATCGCTGTTGTTCTAGTCGATTCACTTCGTGCATTGAATGGACTGTGAAACATCAAACTAACCTCAACTAATGTATTGCTGGGCACTGTCTCATATTGGTTTTCTGTCAGTCGTGGTCATCTTATCCCGTATAATGGAAAAGCAGCTGGTGACGCACATCACACTAGCAGTGTGAGAACTCTTGGTAACCACGACAGTGTTGTTCCTCCTACACAGCAGTATGTGTTGTGTTTCGTGCTCTGTGCCAGCATACTTGAAATACCCTCCGTAAACTGCGAGTGGGATAACGCAGCTCGCTATCATGTTCAGTGATTTACGCTTTGAGTGGGACTGCGATTTTCTTTGTACTCTCCAGTGCAGCGCAACGTAAGGAAATCGTTGCAAAGCTGCACGAGCGTGCCCTCAACTTGCAGCCAGCAACGCAGACATCCAGTGAGGAGGAAGCGTTGTGCACTGCGCAGCCGACAGAACCTCCAGGCCTTACGCATGTGCACATCCAGCTGTCAAGCATGAGATCCACAAATGAGGGCAAGCATTTTGCTTTGGTTTGCTACACATTGCAGTGTCATGTATAGAAGTAGCAATGCTTGAATGATTAGTAATTGACCAAAGGGAAGGGGCCTCGTCATTTTTATCAATATTCATGCTGCATATAGGTTCGAGTGAGAGCATCGCATTTCTCGCTTGCCTACACTCAGAGTTAAAATTTCATTTGGGAAAGATGCATTCGGTGCTTTGAAAAAAAAACTAGCCGAATGCACTCATAGCGCTCGATTTTAATTAGCTGGACGTAATGCGTGTTACCGTAGTGCTCTGGGGCACTCCAGAATTATTTGCCCGATGTACCTAAAGATGTCTCGAAAAGTCACCATGTGCGGAAGGGCATCTGAAAGGAGCAATAAATAATAATAAAACCCTACATCAAGTGATGATGGTGATAGTGCTGACTGAAGATGGAAAACTGGCGTCTGCTGGATTGTTTTGTCAATCAAGGAGGAGCTCACATATCCCCGGATACTCGGGTATGGTGGGCCCTTTCCAATATCGGAGGCCATAGTATGAGCCACTGAAAGCCAAGCCTCTGGAAAATTTGATGTAGCGGCTTCAAAAATTTAGTCATGTGGCTCGGAATGAGAAACTTAGCTCTGATAATCAAACTTTATGGATTACATTGATCTGAAATATCAGTTGTGAGAGTGAATTAGCTCAACAGGCACCTTGGAGGTGCATTTATGAAGTCATGATGTCTGTCAGGTTCGAAAAATCTGTCAGCAGTTGTCCACCATTGTCCAACCCCATGCTACAGCTTTGCTGGTCGTCCACTTTCACAAAGTAGAATGGCTTTTCAGTGTTTTTGTTTCTGTTCTTTTTTTTTTTCTTCCAATGTGGAAAAGGTGTGGCATATACACAAGACTAGGCCAGACGTTTTTTCTTGGGCAAAGTCCTTTTTTTAGCACTGGGTGTTTGCATGGGCTCCTGTGGAATGCGTGTTTACTGTTGTTCGTCATGGCAAGATAATTCTGGTCCCACCGCCAATGCCCACACCTTTCATCTTCACCTAGTGTCCTGTGCTTACACAGCAATGTCTTGTCTTTGGTGTTGACATGTATATGTTTTTCTTTCTCCCAAGCATACAGTGTGAAACGAATGCACTAGCACATGTCCCTGGCCTTGTGAGTGCTAAGAGTGCCGGCATTAAGTAGCAACAAAGTACTTTTCCTTTGATAATCCCCATAGGCAGGCGGAGTAATCGGGCACTGCTGACGGGGACCAACCGTGGTGGCCTAGTGGCTATGGCTGTAGCTTCTTCACCTGCAGTGGCTGCATAGGGAAAGCACCAGTAACGAAAAATAATACTGCTGATCCGGAGGTTACGGGATTGAATCCTGGCCACGGTGGCCGCATTTTAATGGATGTGAAATGCTGGAGGCCCATGTACTGTGTGATGTCAGTGTACTTTAAAGAACCCTAGGTGACCTAAATTTCCAGGGCCCTCAAGTTAAGGCACCTCATAATGATATTATGGTTATGGGATGTAAAACCCCTGAAATCATTTTTATGGTTGGCATGGAAAGACCTATTGCGAGGGCATTGCAGAAATGGTTGTGTCTGCAGCACAGCATCAGCCGCTGCCTGTAGATGACGTGCTTCCTCTTGCTGCCACGTGCTTGCCTATGTCATGCTCCTCTCGTAGTCTTCTTTTTTTCTTTTTCCTCTTCCGTGATGTTTTCTGGTTTGACTAAGACCTCGTGATATCTAGTAGTCTGCTGAGAAGAACGTTCTCATTTCCTCCACGCTGACTCACTGCCCCTTTGTACTGTGCCGTAAAATGCAGGTACCGCGGTGTTGAAATGCTGTGTTCCTTCCTGCTCCAACCGCTCCGATGAGCCCCCGGGCCAGTCGCTCTCTTTCTACAGGTGGGTCAACATCGCAGGTGGCGTCTTAACGGGTGCTTCAAAGCACTAGAACTTTTCTATGTCTCGTCTCCCCCATGGGTGCCACAAAGTTCGGGCACGAGTGCACCCGTAGTCCGGCGGCTAGCTCAGTTGAGCTCAATGGTTCCTTCTCAGTGTTGCATGCATTGTCTTGTCGACAAGTTTCGAGCTACACTCTACTTTTATCTCTAGTAGTGCGGCAGTTCAAGCATGTGATATCAGACGAAACTAGCCTACAATGCAGTTATTACGAGCATAGTTATAATGCATTTGGCTGTTTCCTACTCTGCTCCGACTTGAATAGAAATGACAGTGATCTTGCTGTACATCCGAGCCGTAGGTACTGGGAGCCATAAGTGAAAGCATGTCAGTGCTGTATTCACTGCAATCTAATACGGCAGGCAAACTGCCATCAGCACCACTGGCTTGAGGTGACATGTGGGTATTGAATAGCGAAAGCAACCTTAAAAGTCCGTTTTAGGAAAACACATTTTGGCTCTCCCTCTCCTCAGCACTGTATCAATTGACTTTGCTAATGCTTTGCGAGCACTTAAAAGAATCTTTTGGTCAGATTGTATGGCAGCGGTATGGAAACGCTACATTGTGCAAAAAGATGGTGAAGTGCATGGAGTTATCACCACAGTTGGGTGTTGGCTTAGTAAGCCAACACTCGACTGTGGTGTTGCCCTGCTGCGTATGCCGTGGGGGGGGCACCACGTCCCCGCAGTGACTCTGGCCACAAGTTTGTCGTCACTGCGTAAACGCTAATATGTTAGAAGAAAAATGGAAGAGAAAATGTTCGAGGTCGTGGTGCATGGTAGTGTGTCTCCTTGCCTCTCTTTCACCCCATTTGTGTAGCCGCCGGCATGACAGTCACAACAAAAGGAGAGTGAATGTGCTTGGACGGTAGAATTCTCCTCGAAATTGACATTGTAGCTCTGCTCATACCTAACGAATTCGAAAACCTTTTGCGGAAGGCGATTCGTGAGGCAGTAAGCTCCTTAACTGGTGTCACTCAAGGATTACTTGGAAAAGCGCTGCAAGGACTCCTTTAGGAATGCCCCGCTGAAGGTATGTGGTCATTTGTCTGCACTTCCAGGTTTCCCAGAAGCATTGCTCTCAAGAAACAGTGGGCAGAGGCCATGGGTCGTAAGGGCTGGTTGCCATTGCCAACAACCGTCGTCTGCTCTGAACACTTTCGACCATCGGATATGATGAGTGGCTGTCCTCGTTCTGGAGTCCCAAAGCCCGACGCCATTCCATCCATCTTTAAAGGCAGGATTGCCACTGAGGTGTGTGGGCGTGGCACGTTTCGTTTCGCCCATTTAGATCGTGGAAACTATGTAAAGGTGTTATCAATTTCTCGATGAATAATTGTTATGACAGCCATAGTTCTCCCAGCATGTAAAGAATGAGCAGCTGGCACAATGATAGACAGGGATATCCGTGCTTAGAAAAAAGATCAATTGAGTGCATTCACCATGTGTGTCAGCTGTATACTAATCATGCATACCGTTTCACTGTGGGCAACATTGCACATGGCTTACAGTGCAGTGAAACCTCAGTGCACAATTGATAGGCACTGAGAAAGACTACATGCAGTATTGATCACTTGCACCTGGTTCCTTTGTGTTGGCACTGCAGTCAATCCTGGATATATCAAAGTCGAAGAGGATTGCAAAGTAGTAGGATATATCAATAATTTGAAATATAAAGTACGCCCTTTTTGAAGCTCGCCACATGATGGATCATTTTCGCGAGCTTGTTGTGCAACCATTTGTGCAAACTCTTTGTGTGATACGAGCTTCTTGTGCGACCAATTTGCATGTAACCAGAAGATGTCCGTTGCATGGTTCGGCCATGTTCGCTGCAAGCTCTGGAAGCTGTAACACATGAAAATTTGGTATTGACACTGTTGCCACTGTGGCACCACCCATTGAAAAGCTCAGTGGTTGCCTCCTGTCGTGCAGTTGTTATTTTTTATAGTACGAAAAAAAGCAGCGCTCTTGAAGTCTGCTGTGAGAGTGCCAAAAGTTCTTTTGGGCCCAGGGAACTCTCTACAATGAGGAACCACAATCGAGAACAACATGTGCATGCTGCCATCATCGAAAACAGGTGAAAGCACTAAATGCAAAGTGCACTAAAAGCAATAAAGAGAAAAAAAATGTTCCATACAAGCGTGTGAAATAACCATGTGCAATGGGTATATCCAGAAAGGAAATGGGAAGTTGCAACTGAATTGTAGTCTGTAGTGTCCCTAATTTCTTGTTTGTCGTGCCATGACTAGCAGTACGCATTTGTTCTTTGTTGTTTGTTGATCCTCCAGCCTTGGATTTCAAAATTTAACAAAGTGGTTCAGCTTAATGTTGTGTAAATGAAGTATTTTGAAAGGCTCGGTCTACACGGAGTTACACAAAAAGAATGCTTGCAAGCCTGTCTTCAAGATCACGACATTTTTTAGTATTCTGGCCTAGAAATGTTTGCTATTACCGCAAAAACCTGCGTGTAATACAAGGTGTAATTTGAGGATGGCAAAAACGAAAAAAAGAAGTTTTCATTCACATATGATGCGAGTGAGGAAAGCTCACAGAGAGCATTTTATTTGCATTGCAGTTAACATTCAGTCATCTGTTTCGCTGGCACTGTCTCTCGAAAGACCCTTGTTGGACATATTTTTCCACAGAAAGTCGTTTCCTGTGGCTCATTAGGCCACCTGCTACAGTGGAACCCCGTTCATATGTTTTTCAGCGGACAGGGGCGAAAAAACGTAAGAGCCGGGAAAACTCAAGAGTGAGGAAAGCTCCCAAAATGAATGAGAACAAGGCCGCTTTTATTTCAAACAATTTATTTCAGCAAGGTGAGCCATCTAGGTCGCCAACCAATAATCCGGACAGCCGCGCGGTACCGCCAGTGCCAACATAGGCTTATTGTGTTAAAACCGGTCGATATTTCGGACGGTTTCTAGCTCTAAATTCGATAATTCCGACACCGTTCGTGGCTGTCGAGCGCAGTGAATGGGCCACCATTTTAGCCTTCGGCGCCCCGATGAGAGAAAGTATGGCCTCAGAGATCGCAATCAAAACTGTGATCATTGAGGTTGAGTTCCAGCGTGACGCGCCCATTTTGGAGGCAAGTCGCCCCGTCACTGCGATCACCGCATCCTGTTCCGGCACCCCGCGCGTGGTTTCTGATTGAGAGTACGGCTGGTCGGCTGGTCGCGTCGGGTCCGCGATCGCTCGATAGCGCTTTCGCGTTCCGTCTTCAGTGCTTGTTTACCGTATTTACCCGCATAATTTGCGCCCTCGAATAATTTGCGCACCCTTGACATTTAGCCAGTAATACAAAAAAAAATTCCTCGTATATTTTGCTCTCGCCGTCCGGCCCGAACCAGCTCGCTGGCGAGCACACGGACATACTTTGGACAGCCGTGCGGCCGCGCCCCTCGCTGCGCAGGCGAGCAGTCATACGCAAAAGGGGCTGCAAGTGCGATGTTCCTTTTTCCGATTCCTTTCTCCGGAAGCCCCCAGAGCCCAAAGTACTGTCGAATAAAAGCACTTGAGTGGGGGCGACGAAAACGGCCGAAGCAGAGATCAAACGCGCCCGGCCCATCTCCGTCGCTCGGAGGCGATAACATCACCCCTATCGGATCGCCTGCCGTCGAAGCGGGGAGGAAACGCCCCGCCCGTCTTTAACGAGCATGAAAAGACGCAAAGGCGGGAGAGGGGGGGGGTAGTGTCGCTCGGCTGCCGAGATAGTGCTGGCGCTATCTCGGCAGCCATCAACGGGCAGCGATTCCTGCAAGCGTGACCAAGACTGTCAGAAGTAAAATCAAAATAGCGATGCCCGGGCGGGCACGGCGTGCCAGGTTGCGACGCATCATGCGGGAACACGCCCACAGTTGCGCCGTAACAGCAGGGTTTACAATACATGAGACCCTATGGGAGCTATGCCGGGACCGATGAAAAACAACGTAACAGCCGGGAAAACGCAGCAGTGAGGAACGTAACAGCGGGGTTCCACTGTATTGTCTCTTTCACAAAGCTTGCAGATTTCTGCAAAGCTTGCCATTGACAAAATTTGATTATATACCCTTTCAGTATGCATGCTCCGTCTGCATAGAGAAAGACCCTTTCATTTACATTGTGTGTTATGTCTAGATGAGCAAGACAGATGGCTCTGAAGTTCCAAACAGCTCAGCCACGATTTTGCTTTATCATTTTTTATGCAGGAGGCACCCAGGCAGGAGGCATCCGAAGACATAGCTGCACCAGAAGTGGAGTCGGTCCTCTACAACAACAGGGGCAAGGCAGTGGTGTCCTTGCTTCAGAGGAAGACGTCCACCAGAGGCCGAGGCTCCGTCAAAACACGCACCACACATACGAACACCAGAGGCATTGCCATGAAGCGAGTCGTGCTCAAGGAGCCCTCACCGCCTCAGCAGGTTGAGAAGAGGAGGAAGAAAGCGCCAGCCCCGCTTTCGGTCAACGACGTCATGGAAATGGACACTTCCAGCTTCTGGCTAAAGACCCTGAGCAACAGGTCGGTGAACTTTGTCCACATCGTGCACCGACCCCTGCCCTGCATCACCCGATCTGTGACGGTATCGCCCGACATGTCCGTGACGGTAGCCGTCGAGAACGCGCGCCTCAGCCTGCTGCCGTGCGGCACACCAGTCCCCAACAGCATAGACAGCATCGAGACGCTGCAACGTCTCCTGCGCAGAGTCGAGGCTCTCGACAAGGCCGAGCGAAATGACAACTGGCAGCTGCGCAAGCAGAGCACGTTGAAACTCGTGAGCCACCTGCTGCAAGAAGTGTGCCGGGACATGGGCAGCACGGACAGCCAGCATGAAGTGCTCAGCTCTATCACAGACCAAATCAAAGAGCTGTTGTGAGAGTGTTCTGTGGGCATGTGGTTTGCTGGCAGTGGGAGCCTGCATTGTAAATTAGTCCTTGGGAGTGTAACGAACACGTTTCGCATTCACCTTCACCTGTCATCTCGTTTTCATGCCTTCTGGTAAACATTTAAGGTTGTGGTCCGAAGGTCTTATTCCAGAGTTAGATTCTCGGTACTGTGGCAGAGCTTAGCTGCTCGTTGGCACAATAGTGCTCAGGAGAAAGGCAAGGGTCTTGTAAATTATCATCGGAGCATACTCATCAAACTTCGTTCGTGTGATTGTCCCCTTTTAAACATCGTGTTCTGTTAGCCTTGAGTGTTTGGTGTGCCCTGCAAAGCGTGTACAGATGTGTTGTGCACGCAGCTGCTGTCTCGTTTCAGGCTGTCATTTGTTGTATATCTTATACATGACATTAAGGGACCCTGAAACAGCTTCTTAATGCCTGGAATAGCTGCACTCTGCTGGCTTATGAATGTTCTGTTACAAGACCTTTTAACTTTTATTAATCTGGCGTGTATGAGCGAAGAGCGCGTCGGAATCTCGGGAGAATGTGAACATCATCCTAATCCATAAAAAGGTGACACGAAGGACGTGAAAAACTACAGGACGATCAACTTACTATCAGTTTTCTATAAGGCATTTACCAAGGTACTCTCTAATAGAATTTGTGGCACCTCAATTTCAGTCAGCTTAACAAACAAGCAGGATTTTGTAAAAGCTATTCAACAACAAACGAGATTCACGCAGTCAACAACAGGCCACATCCATGCAATCAATAAGGTGATAACTGCACAGAATATAATCAACCCCTTTTGTAATGAATTTGAAAGTGCTGCAAAAAGTGGTAATTGTATCAGTAGTTTGTTGCACATAGGTTTGCCCTTTAAAACATGTGAAAATTAGCAATCAAGTCATTTCTTTTTTGTTTATTTTAATTACAAACCACTAACAGTCCCTTTGGTGAAAAGTTGGGACCTTTTCGCTTTGTGAAGTAGTGCCCGCTGTGTGGTTATGAGCGGTCTAAACTGCATTTGCAGCAAATTGTATATGCTGCTTCCACAAGAGTACATAGTCGCTGGGAAAAAAATAAACATCTTCCACACGTCTTCTAAGGCTCCACTCGCCGTAATGTCTTTTCTTTCTTCTCATAATCTGTGCCAAGGCAAGTGCGCCGGGAGTTGTGTCGCTTCGAAGGGGGACCGCAGTACTCGAAAGGTTGAATGTCATCACGATTTGATATCAGCAACCGCTCAGGTGTAGTGTTGACGAGCAGTGATCTCTCGGCAGAATCTTATAACTACCAACCCATTCCGCAGCACGCATTGCCCCAATCACAACATGTACTGGATAAAGGTCGACAGCTGGGGTAACAATGCTTGAGGGGTCGTGGGAATGAAATAGCATATTGAACATTTATGGCTCCTTGCACATGCTTTGACACGCAAGTAGCCAGCCTCGGTAGAACTTTTTGTGTTTGCTTGCATCTAAAGTGCACTTTTTTTCTGAGGTAACGACCCCGAAAATTGCCTGTGCGAAAGGTCAAGTACAAAGCCGAAACCACATTCACAGAATTGGTAACGGTAACAGAACTACCGGAACATCGCCGTCGCAAGATGGTGGATGGCAGATCATCTTCAAAACGAGTTCGCCTGGGATCATCTTGTGCTCGCATGCGAACTGCATGTGTTGTATCTGTTTTGAATGAAGTACAATTGGTGTTGCGCAGCTTTTATTATCAAGGTAATGTCCAGAGGAAAGTTTCTTGCTTTATTGCAGGCACTGAGCGTAGCTGTGTTGTGTCTTTGTGCACCCAAAGATTGTGATACGAGTAACACAGACAGAGTGAGTAAATCTATGGCTGTATGTTGACTGGGAAATGTTGCTATGGATGAAAACGTAATGCAAGCTAGTTATTTATTGCCCCTGACAACCATTACATGGCATATCAGCTATTTTTCTGAAGTTATCCTCCTTGTTCTTTTTTTGTTTCTTACGAAGTCAATTATCCTGCTCGACAATGAGCCTTTAGCTGCTCCAAAAACCTCTTTTACTGCTTCCAAAGCTGCTGCACTTTGGCCAATCACATGACTGCAATCAGGAGGGATAGATGAGCATTACGCAAGAATATTTTAAGATGTCTATAATGGCTCTACAGCGACGATGGTCCTCCACAAGGAAAGCAGTTAAAATACCATTAAGGAAAGGTGTAAGGCTAGGTGACACAATCTTTTACACATTATTTACAGCATGTTTACAGGAGGTATTTAGAATATTTTATTGGGAGCAGATGTGTGTAAGGGTTGGTGGAGAGTACCTCAGTAACTTCAGATTTACAGATGACATTGCCTTGCTAAGTTACTCAGGGGACGAATCACAAAGCATGATAGTGATGTAGACTGGCAAAGTAAAACTGTTGACTTTAAAGTTAATATGCACACAACTAAGGTAATGTTCATTAGCCTTGGAAGAGCATAGGTGGCAAGGCTCTGGAAGTGGTAAGCGAATGCGTTTACTTAGGCCTAGTAGTGACCCATGATCCAAACCATGATGCTGAGATAATTTGAAGGATGAGAATGGGGTGGGCTGCATTTGGCAAGCATTCCCATATAATGACTGGCACCCTACCATTATCTTTCAAGAGGAAAGTGTACAACAGCTGCACCTCACCGGCACTTGCCATGGGACAGAAACTTGGAGGCTCAATAAAGGGTTCAGCATAAATTGGGGACAACGCAACGAGTTATGGAACAGAAAATGATAATAGTAACCTTAACAAATGCATGTTAATGACATCCAAGTAAAAGTCAAGAAGAAGAAATGCACGTGAGCAGGGCATGTAATGTGAAGACAAGACAACCGTTGGCCATTAAGGGTAACAGAGTGGATCCCTAGAGAAGGCAAGCATGGCAGGCAGAGGCAGGAAGATAGGTGGGTAGGTTAGGTCAAGAAGCTTGCGGGGATAACATGGCCGCAGCTAGCTCAGGACCGGGATAACTGGAGATCTATGAGAGGCCCTTGCCCGGTAGTCATTGTAGGCAGGCTGATGATGATGATGTGTGGGTTGTCACATGAAACCAATAGCTTTCGCTCTCTCTCCTTTTCATCACAACCAGTGGACTGGAAACTACACAGGGTGACACAGCAAGATAGTGATGTACGTACTAAAAGGAGTACCAACACGATTGTGAGGCAGCGCAAAAGTGACATTTTTCATTTTCTTGGCATGCATTGTTAATGCTCTCCACACACACACAGCCTGGAAACACTTATAAAGTATTTTAATTTGAGTTTACAGATTTAAGCGCACAGCATCTGCATGGCAGTCCCATTGCAATGGACAGTACTATGACGTGTGAAGACAAGCACCAAAAACTCACTGAAATCGCTGTCGGAGTCACTTGATGGCAATGAAGTGATCACGTGCAGCTCAAACCAGCCAACAGTGTTGGTGTGACTCCATCGTGAATTGCTGTTGACACGTGACCTGGACCTGGTTCAGACTGTGTTGGCACCTCACTGTGAAACCACCCTGTTGAAATTAAAACCAAGAGTGGGCTCTTTAGAGCAGCTTTATAAAAATGTGGTCATTGTGTTCCGAGGCACCACAATACTGTTTTATGGGTTCTTGGCATCAATGCTTGTGTTTAGAGCAACAAACGGAAATGTGTAAAAATCGTGTTGGGTGTTGGTACTCCTTTAAGAGTTATGTCACCAGGCACTATAGCTTTGAAGATCTTTTCTTCTTTTTCCTTTGACTGTATTGGTCACGACTTGTGGTGCAGGGCTGTATCTGTCACTACTATGCCATCATGAGGCGGTGCCCCTTGGGAGTGTCTCGCACTGACACAGTGTGCCGCATGGCCCTAAACATGGTCCAGAGATGTGGCACATTCGTGAAATCAGCGAGTACTTGTCACGCCTCTCTGCTCATACTCTCTCCATAGTTAATGATTTAATTACATTTACGAGGAGAGAGGAAGTTATTTCTCGCTGTCCTTAACACAACATTGTAAATTGCCAGCTGCATGCTGTTAATTAACATTTGCCGCACTTGTTTACAGGAGCCTTGACTTGGCGTCGGGATTGTTTTGTAACTGTGTTAGAAAAGTGTTGCAAGGCCTCTTTCAGACATGAAAGCAAATACAGAGTTACCGCCTGTTTTAGGCTATGTTTTGTCAATCTCTTGAAATAATCTCACTTGATGATGTAACTAATTGTTGTCTTTAAAATGCTGTGTCTTGTACAGTTTTTAAAAGAGCTGTCTTACTTGAAGAGGGTACAGAGTTATATGGCATGGTGTGTCTTTGTTACACTCTTATGGAATGTACAGGACCATTCTCTGATTGGGGAGCAGTTTAGTCAGCAGGAGTTGTTGACTACATAAATATTCCTCTTCAGTATATGTATCTCGTAGTTTCTAGAAAACTGACGCACAATTTCATGCACAATTTCTGGCTAGAAGCTCACATTTATGTCACCTTATAGTAAGGGTACATTGTAATGTTTGTGATACTTATTATATGGCACTATTTAAGTGGGAAGTTTTTAGTGTACGAGATATTTTCAGGCAAGTGAGAAGAGGCTGGGCAAGCTAAGCACTAATCAGTGTACATGCAATAGTTGCTTTGATCAAATACAACTTGAACAGTTGAGTACTGGCACTTCTCAAAACTTCACTTTTTGCAGCGCGATGTGTTAAAGGGGCTGGCTACCACTCGGAAAAATTTTTTGGGTTGTGGTTGAACTGGTGGCACCATCCTTTGTGATTAGTGTCAACATACAAGTGTTAACGGAAAACCAAGAAATACCCCCGCAGGTTCTATTATCCTGCCTAAAAGCAAAAGATTATTACTTACAATTCTATTTGACGTACATCAGGTAGCTTTCTTTCATGACAGATAGTAACTTTTAATTTTGAAATTAATATTACAAAAACCAACTAACCAGTGCTGCCGGCATCCCTACACACACACACAGAAGGGGTGATCACGAAGATTGAAAAATTCCCCGTTTTTCTACTGACTTTCCATTTCATTTTCAGTGGCGATGTCTGCCACTGCTGCTGGTGTCAGCAGCCACTATTGCTCATAACGAGGAAAAAAAACAAACAAAAAAACTCCACGCCATCTTGTTGTTGCGTGTGGTTTCATCAGCAGGTGAAGGAGGGGAGGATGAAGCGGGAAGACGTAGAAGGAGGAGAAGAAGAAGGGGAGATGGAAGGGGAGATAGAGAAGGGGGTAGTAAAAAAAACTGAAGGTGAAAGAGAAGAAGAAAAAGGAGGGAAAGGAGCATGGGGAGAAGAGGTAAAACAAAAAGGAAGAAGAGCAGCACGGTCCAACTAGCGCTAGGAGAGCGCTACATGCTCTGTGTACGCCTATAGTGTATTTCACATTAATTTTGGGGGGTAATGTCTGGCAAAGCTGTTGCACAGCTGCTGGATGAAAGAGCAGTGTGTACGTTCATCTAGCAGCCATGGCTGTTAGTACAGTTAAAGGCCTTGTGCTTTTGGAGTGGTTTCCTTTTTCATGTGTATTTTCAGCTGCTACTAGCACCGGGCAAGGACATTCATTTACACTACACATGTTTGAAGGCAGATGTTTTTTGTATGGGAGTTTGCAGCTATTTGTGAAATAAGGTATTATTTGAAATCACATGCACATTCATGTATGCCATATGTGGAAATTTGCACGCGATTGTTGTTTCGCTATTATTTGGACATTTGTACTGGCCTTACACTGTGTTTCATTGCACTGTACTTTTAGATGTATCTGCAGTGAAGCAAGTGACTTTTAGAATTGCTCTTTCATACCGTACAAAGTGAAAGTTTAATGTGTAAGGTTGAAAAAAATGTTTTGCTGAGTGTTTCCTTATTTTCTGTGTACCTGGACATCAGGCCACTACTCTGAACCACACGTTTCTTTCCTGTGTAATAAAAAATCTTCCGATGAAAGTTGTCTCTTCCGACGAAACTCTTCGACGAAAGTTGTTGAAGAGAACTTTTGCGTTGAACGCTGTAGAATTTTTGAACCTTTGTGTATGCACAGGTTCAAAAATTCTACAGTGTTCAGCGCAAAATTCTACAGCGTTCAACCAATGCACAGTACATGGAATAATCACAATTTTTTTCTTTTTCACAGGCACTGTATTAGTCTCTCTGATAAGCATTCCTAATCTTCTACATTTGTTGAGCTTCTGTGCATTCATTGTATAGCATCTGAAAACCTTGCCACATTTAAATACACTATTTGTCATGCACAGCTATCAGAATTCTGAGGAAAACAAGCACGAAAAAGGGGTCCCATTGTTTCGAACCTTTGAATGTGCAAACTTAAAATTCAGAATTGGTTTTTGAGAACTCGGAGTATATCAGCCAGCAAACATGTGTCCCAGTTACCTTAAGCTTCATATCAAAATATTCTAATTGATTATTTTGTTCCGCTTTAAAAGTGAGATTCATATACACGCTGTATTTCGTGCGCAAAAGTGTAAAATGCATCCTTTTCAAACAAATAGCTATGCCAATGAGTGATAGTCATCACTTGCTTTGTTCTAGAAATTTTGTCTTAATATTTTATAAGCAGAGTAAACAACCCAAACTGCATCCACATCAGCTTACTACTGCTGCCACATCGCTATTGCAGTATGGAATCCTCTGAACGGACTTGCATGCAGTGAGACAATGTTTGAGGGTGAAGCTGTGCTTTCAGTACTCGTTAAGGAACGCCGGAGCTAGGTGATCAAAATTTCTGAAGCCCTTCTCTTCGGTAATCAAGCCTAATACTTGTATCGAGATTTTGTCATGTAAAAACCCAGCAGTTATTGTTTGTGTAATGAAGTTGAATATCTATCTCTCGTGTCCGTTTGCATATATGTATGGCCACCAACTCTGTGCAATGGACAAAAGGCCATGCATCCTATCAGCTGAAGGAGCAAGCGTTACCTTTTGTGTATTTGTTCCATTGGCAAACCAATTTTGTGTGACTGGCTGACACAATACTTGTCTTTTGAATAAGGCAAACGAAGAAAAGGCTGGTATATGGTGTGACGCAAACCAGCTGCTACTCCTAGTGCAATCTGCAACACAGAGCATGATGGTAACCGCTAGAGAAGGGTGCCCAGTTAAAACGCTATGAACGTTGGCAACATTCACGCAATGTGTAGTCAATGCTGCCCAATTGATGGGAAAATGTGGTTCAATGTTTCTTCAACGTTTTAGCAATGTCTATTTTGCAACATTGCTCCAACGTGATTCCAGGAAAACGTTATAGCCACGTTCAGCCAATGTTAAGAGGCACCATGGCAGTGATATAATGGCAACATAGTGCGCTACTTGGTTGTTGGTAAAGAAAAGAAGTAGTGAACGTGATTTTAACGTATGCTTTTTGGGAAGAGTTTGCAGCTGCCACCAATATGTTGTGAAGCACTGTGTCCGGACGGTGTTTTAGGAACGAGCGATCCAAACTTTCATTGTCAACAGCGTCTGGCCGAAATACTGTGGCTAAAGCTTCTTTATGAAATCTTCCATAACAAGACTGGAATTGTTAGCGGAACGTACTTAAAAACGCCAAACTATTTATCTGCAGGCACTGACCACCAATGCAAAATTACAGAATACCGAGCCTCTATGCCATTTTTTTTTTCTTGTTAAGACTATCGCTCAGTGGAATCGACTGCCATGTGAGCAGTGATGTTCTGTCCTGCGCCGAAGAATTCCCTTAACCCCCCGAGGCATGAAAATTCCCAATTTTGGGCACTTTTCCCCGCATGTATCACTAAAAATCCCCGCATATTTCCCTGCACAAATTCATCTTCATATATGACTGTTTGACGTGTTTCGTGCTCTTGCTGTTGTTCTCTTTTTACGCCTGCACTCCTGCGCAACTCAAAGCATTGCCTCTGGGATCGGTTCTAATACTACGATGGACCTACCTTCTGGCTGACATCAAGGTGTATGCGATGTGGAAGAAATGCCGTACATACTCGTTTGTGTGCACACGGCCGCTGTATCAAATGAGAAAGTTTGTTATTATTATTATTGTTTTGGCTATTGAGAGCTCCTGGCTTGTCGCACACATAGTTGCCGATTTTAGGCGATAATATAATGGCTTCCACTAGGGTGTGCTACGATGGTGACCTGCAATCTCGGAGCCCATATGTGCTGTAAATACATAGCGCATATGTGGATTTCGAGCCTAACGCCCGGATTGAACAAAAAGACGCTCCATGTAAGTAAGAGGAACGAATCTTCAGAGCTATGATTTTGTGCGTTATGTGCACCAGCAACGATTGGAGAAACCGAAAGTGCCTCGTAACCGCAGTGTTTTGAACATTATAAGAATATTTCTCCACCCCCAAAATTCCCTGCGATATTGCAAAGATTCCCTTTTTCCCTTTCATCCAAAATGAAGATCAAAAATTCCCTGAGAAAGGGAAAATTCTCTGCACGGAACATCACTGCATGTGAGCAGGTGTGCTGTGTGAACCAAATGTTTTCTTTTTTTTTCGTATTTGTAACCCCCGCCCCCCCCCGCCCCCTTCCCTCCATTCCTTCGGCTCTAACGCTTTCGGGCTAAGCGGGGATATGTCTGAATAAAGAAAACAAGAAAAGGAGCAGCAGTCCTTGATGGCGCGTTGTTAGTACAGTCTTTCGAGGTTGATATTTTAGATGCGAAGCAGCTCTTTGACTAGCCTGTGTAACGCCCTTTGTGCGTCCGTACGGCGAGGGCGAGGGCAACGCGCTGCCCTCGCCGCAGGTGTTGGAGCGGTGCCAAGTAGGTCACGCCGCAGCTGCGCGTTGACGTCACGCTCCCCTCACAGTGCTCGCTGACGTCACTCTCTCCCTCGCCTGCCGCGCGCTCGCCGCAGCTGCCGCCTCGTCCGTTCGCCCGCAACACCTGCCGCTACCGCCGCTCGCTCCGCTACCGCGCGACCGACAAAAAATTAACGCCATCTTCCCAAAGGGAACCCTGATTGGATGCGAAGCACCCGCGTTAGCGCCGTTCAACCCGTGACGCCACCCGTGCGCAACGCTGCTGCTTCGCATCCCATCAGGGTTCCCTTTGGGAAGATGGTACGTGTTAATTTTTTTTTAGCACAGTCTCTGTGTACAGAAAAGCATTCGGCTGCAGGGCACCTCTTGTGAGGCCTTCGATTAAAGGAGTACTGACGCGATTTTGCGGCGGCGCAAAATATAAATTTTTCGTTTTCTAGTCGTGTATTCGTGACGCCCTTCGCACACGGAAGCCAGGAAGCACGTACAAAATATTTTAGTTTGGTTTTAAAGTTTTCGTCGCCCAGCACTGCAGACCAGCCCCAGCTCATTGGACACTACGATGACGTATGAATACAGCCTCTTAAAAATCGCCGAAATCGCTGTCAGAGTCTCGACGACCGTGAAATTGTGGTTGTTTGCGTGCCACACGTGTAATTGACCATAGACGACTAGAGAGCCTACATGACTGCATGTAGGCTCCCAATAGACGACAGAGTTGCAGCGACGCTATCACGAATTTCTATCCCTACATGACTCAGACGTACGTCCCACTATGCTGACACGTCACTAGGAAACCGCCACCTCGAAATCGAAACCGAAAGTGGGCTTTTAAGGAAGCCGTATTAAAAACATATTAATTGCCTTGCGAGGCACCGTGATACTCTTTTTGGGGTTCTCCACGCCAGTGCTTTCATTTAGAGCAATAATACGAGAATGTGAAAAATTCGTGTCAGTACTCCTGTAAGATATCTCCGCGCAGTACCATGGCCGGTCTGGAGCCGCCCCTCCAGACCGGCCGTGGCAGTACATGCCTCTCGTCTCGTGATGTTGATCGCGCAGGCGTGTTTAATGATTGGCGGGATTAATTGCGACCATATCTGCATTAGGAACTGCTCAAGGCTGTCACATCGCGCTTAGGCAATGTGTCGTTGCCTGCGTCTTAACGAATAATCCATTCCGGTATTATCCTGCGGGATCATGTCAGAATATATGACGTCAGAGTAGGAAAACTGAAAGGTGAGCTTTGCGAAATTTTAGGAGGCGCTGGCTCGGTTGTGCACTGGCGCGATAACTGCCTGCATTGCTTCGCTCCTCGAAAGCGTTGTTTATTTTCCTTCGTCAAACGCGTCCGGGCTTGGAGGCGAGCGTGTTTACGTCCGCAGTGCGCTGCTTCTCTTGGATGCTGCTCATACAACAGCGCCAGGAAAAACTGCGCGTTTACCACAGCTAAGGAACCTTATTGAAGAGGGGTTAATCACCTTGTAGGACTCTAATGCGCAACTTAATTTGATATGACCGAATACTTTCGAACTCGAACCCCACATAGGTAGGAGTTCGAGTCCAAGGCCCTTCTTTGATTAGGACGGGATAAGATGGGCAAAGACTGATTAAGGGGACAAAGATTGATCAAGGCGCATTAGGAAGGGTCAATTAAGACGGGCTATGATTGATAAATGCGGGTTAGGATTAAGATGGCTTAAGATAGATTAAAACGGATTAAGGCAAAGCTCGCTGGATTAAGGCAGATTATGATGCATTGAGAAGGAAAATGCAGATTAGGATGGATTAACCCCTATTGAATTAAGTTGAGGCTGACCAAGAGGGATTAAGACAAATTAAAGTGGATTGAAATGGAGTGAAGTGGATTAATTTATAACACGCATTCAGTTGCGGTCGCGCGAATATTACTGGACTAGTGTGGATTAAAGTGAATAAACCGTAATCCGCCATCTACCCTAATTCAGTTCTTCCTAATCCGCTTTTATCTTCATCCACATTAATCCATTCTTATCTACCATAATCCGCCTCATTATGCCTCATTCCGTCCAAATCTGCCCTAATGCGTCTCCGTTCCTTTTAATGGCACTAATCCACCTTAATCCGAACTAATCAGGCTTACTCCACCCGATATGTGAAAGGAGTCCTGGCACGAATTTTACGCACCTTTGTGTTGTTGCTCAATTTAAAAACACTAGTCGAGAGCCCTAAAAAAGAGTGTAGTTGTGCCTCTGAAGGCAATATAATACGACCGCTTTGAAGTCCACACTCGATTTTGAGGGGGCGGTTTCACAGTGACGTGCCAACATAGACGGACGTAGGTTTAAGCCATGCGGAGACAGAAACTCGTGATGGAGTCTATGCAAACAACTATCATTCTGTGGTCGTCAAGTGACTCCGACGGCGATTTTTTAGCAATTTTGAGGCGACTAGGTTGAAAAGTTGTAGCTTTGTCCCTTGCCATGTGCTGGCTTGCAGATGCCATATAACAAAATTCATAAAATAAAATTAAAATACTTTATACGTGTTTCCTGGCTCCGGTGCGCGGATAGTGTTAAAGGGACCCTGAAACGGTTTTGAAGATTTTGTGCAAACATGGTGATCCGGTAGAGCGAGTCATTCGGATCATTAGAGGACAGATTTCAGCGCTCTGCGTAAAGTGTGTAAATTACAATAAGGCTTTGAACACGTGCATCGCAGAAGATCGCAGCGGCTCGCCGAAATGCGTTTTAAAACGCTCCCGCCTATGGAACGATGGATGGGAGGCCGCTGATTGGCCCCTAACAAGTGACGTGCACCTAAGTTTCCCAACCTAGCTGCGAACAACGCGCTCCTACAACGTGCTCCTTCGTTTCAGCCAACGGTATCGTCGCGGCGTCTGACGGCGTACACACGAGTCGCCGGCGCTCTATTACAGAGGCTAGCACTGCCGAGGCCGGCTACCTCAGTAAAGATATCGAGGTGCTATGTCGCTGCGGAGGGCTCGGCAGGGCGGCTAACGCGGGAGGCGCAGTCGTCGCTAGCGCGCACTCCGCAGCTGATCGAGTTGAGGAGTAACAGCAGTGGTAAGGAGGAAGGCGACGGAAATAAGCTCATAGATGCCTTAGCGCATGGTGCTTCCCTTTATCTATGGTGTGAATGATTTTACAATTGTGTTGCCCAATCAGTGACGCAATGTAAAAAAAAAGACGTTTCAGGGACCCTTTAACTATGCAAGCCTAGAAAACAAGAAAGAATGTCCGCTTTGCGCCGCTTCAAAATCGTGTCAGTACTTCTTTCACCTGTCATTATCCACCTTAATACATATTACTTTATTTAAATCAGGCCTATTCCACTCTAGTAAACCATTATCTGTCCTAGCCCATCTTAGTCAGCCTTAGTCCTTAACCCCAGTGCACTTTAATCGCCTTAATAAGCTCTGCGCTGCGGGTGGCAGCGAGCTGGTTAATTTATATCAGCTATCGGCCGATAGCAACAATCGATTATGATGCCAAAATAGGGAAACCACAAGGAGAATGAGGAGCTCCCCCCCCTTTTTTTTTAAAGAAGAAAAAGAGTTCTCTTGAGCAACTTCGTGCTCAACTTGTGAAAGTTACGTCTTATAAATTAAGCACCACGCCAGGAGTTGTGGTGATGGTGCTGGTCCTCAGTTTGCACACGTCCTCACTTGGCTCAGTGCCGATCAGTTCGGCATAGGCGATTTTTCTCGCTTATTGGTTGGCATGGCATCGACTGCCACAATGCATGGAATCCGCCGAGTTTCTCTTTAGTTTGACGCTTCAAATGGGCCCAGCCCTTTCTATTGCTATGATATTTAAAGGTCGTCTAAGTCTCATCGTGTTACCGCAGCACTGCGGATTGCATCACAAAAAGATATATATATATATATATATATATATATATATATATATATATATATATATATATATATATATATATATATATATATATATATATATATTTGCTTGTCTTTTGTCGTTTTGTCTACGAACACTTCACCTGAAGGTAGCTTAGAGCTAAATTTTTCGTCTTTCCGATACGGCATTTATTTCGCACCTTTCACCTGAACTTTAGAACGGCACCAAATAACTTATCTAAGCGTCAACGCGCGATACTATGCCCAGCTGTTGCGCACACGGTGCACAGGCGATATGTATATCGTTTCGGTTCGCGCCGAAAGCGGTGCGTGGTTCACGGCATACCCTTCCATTCATCATATCGCCCTATGGTGTTGGGCGCCTAATTAAACGACCGATGTGCATGACCTTTTTGCTATATGTGATTAATTTTGCATGACCATTCATAAAGGCAAACGTCACAAAAAAAAAAAATGAAAGGGGAATGCGAGAACGCAGCTAGCCAGCAATGTCACAGATTAAAGCGTGCTGTAGCGGCGCTTCCATGAATTTATATGATAGGTCGTGCAATTCTCCAAGTTCAGCATTTCCTAAGTATCCATACAAACGAAAAAAAAAACAAGGAACATAAATATAAAATAATTATGACAGCTCCACTTACGTGAAACCTGGGGAGAAGCGAAGCATGCGGTGAAGCACCGGTGTTTCTCACAGGAGCACGTAAATCGCTGCTAATCAGCTTGCCTTGCCGTGGCCACGACGACGTTAGACGCCGACAGCCCTGGCTCACTAACAGAAATTCACAAGGGGGGGGGGGGGGGAGGAAATGCGAAGCACGCATCAGGAACGTAAAATGGATCTGCATTATTGTCTCGCTATACCGATTTTGGTACATATGAAGTTAACGAAACGGCTGAATGAGCACCAAGACTGTGGCATATAAACCATGCCGCTCATGACACGCATGTCGTGATTGTAATGTTATCACCTGCAGTTTACGTTCGTCATGCAGTCGTGTTGTGACATAGTAATTTAGATATACATTCCATTAACGAAACGCATGGCATGTAAATCATGCCGCTCATATGACATGCATGTCACGATTTTCATGTTCTTAGAATGTGTCTCCCATTGTCGTCAGACATTGTTGTGTCGCCACACCAATTTTGGTGTATATCAAGTTAACGAAACGGCCGCAAGAGCACCAAGACTGTGACATGTAAACCATGCCGCTCATGACATGCATATCATGATTTGCATGTCATGACCTGTCATTTATGTTCATCTTGCAGTCATGTTGTGGCATACCTATTTTCGTACATGTGGACAGTTGAGCAAACGTACAATCCCCTTATGACTTCTATGAGTGGGAGATTATTTTTTCTTGCGATGGTGGTGATAGGAAATCTCGCACCCTTTAAATAAATTCATTGTCTGTCGAGGAAGGTCACGATGAATTCAGCGCAGGCTTGTTTAACCTTTTGCAGTTGAATAGCATGCTGCGCGTTGCGACATGCATCGTCTTGTGTCGCTGGCCACTTGTGCTTGACGCCTCGTGCATAACCTTCATCTGTGTTGGACGCCCGCCGGAGCCGTTGGCATTCCCGTTGTTGTTTCTCTGGTCTTTCCCTGTAGGCACGTTGCCCTTTGTAAGATTACGCGAAGCACAGCAGCTGCATAACACAAATATAATTTGCTACTCCGCAGCTGTTGAGGTTATTTCATCTTGCTCGAACACGTGAGCTTGCCAGCAACGCGGGGAACTCGAGAAAAATAGCTACGTATTGATGGACCGGAAAATTGTACGTACCTTCAGCCCTACTCTCCTGTTTTTGCTTTTTCAATTGTATGGTTAGTTGGCCTTATTGCGCCTAGCTTTCACGCCATTTTTCCTATTATTCTATTCTGACCGCTACACCTGTAGAGCTTCGCTACATACTAGAGTAATTAAGCTGGTTTAGCGTTTACTGCTGCTGCCTGCACATATCTGCAAATACGCGTATTTGGAACTGGTTTACAGCCTGTGTATCTCAGCTTGCTTTTGACAGGGAATTTTCTTTTATCCTACACTCTAGGCATGCCAAAAACGACATACAGAACTCTGGAAGTTCAGTTAAAATGTGTTTATTTTACTCTCATGCATCTATGATTTATCGGGAACACGTCAATCTATCTAGCGATACCAAGGCTGCAGGTGTGAGTTCTGACCACATGAACATGTATATACAAGAAAGACAAGAGAGTGACTGGAACGGCTTAGTATTTAGCTGCTGCATGTTTTGAAGCGGCAAGCCTTTATCAAGAAGATCGCAGTGGGAAGACGGTAAAAAAGTAATTATTCTACCGGGGCTCATCTTCGGTGCAGCAAAAGTAACACTAACAATACTTAATGGTACCGTCGTTCGCCGCCAGTGGTCGTTCATAATCTATCATAATATATTCTACATTAACGAATTAGCGTTTTTAGATGCGTTATTGTCTAACCTACTCTTATTCCTAGTGCTAGCCTAAATTCAAGTAGTATTCATCTGCACGGGTCATGCTTGTAATCTCAGTGCAAGATTAACATGCACTGCAATCACACAGTTCATGAGCCTCTAGCATTTTCGCCTCAACTGAGAATGTGACAGACTTGCAGGGGCTTCCACAGTAAGAAGGTTCGTCTGCAACAAATTATCTAACACATAATGACCGATCTCCAAAGGAACAGTGAATACCATGGCATAGTCGCACTTCAGGAAACGAAGCGCCTCACGAAGCTCCCTGGCCACCACGAGTGCAACCGCTTAGAAGCCACCTTCACCCCTTGCACAGTTTTCGTAGTTCACCACAATCTGACGGCCCTGCAGTAGGGCATTGAATTCACTAGCATTCCACACACTCTAGTTAAAAGGCTGCACAAGAAGCGTAGGGACAGGCCATTTTTCCGTCTCAACATTTACGGCTGACTTAGAGAAACGGGAGCAAATTTCTCCGACACCTTGAACCAAGCGTTACTACTGGCCAAGGACGCGCAGCTAACCACCGCCACAAACTTCAGTTCCAAGCATCAAGACTGGGGCTATAACACCAGGCCAGGAAACGGTACGCAAGTGGGAGGTCATTCATTACTTGCAACTATCCCTCCTGAATGATTCCCAGGAACCACCGACAAGAATCGGTAATACTGTTTGCCAACGCACATTTCCTGATGTGTGCTGGCACCTGGGGTTCTTCATCACAGATGACGAGGCCTGCCCATGACGTGTCCCCGCATGTGTCTTGTTTGATCGGGCATTCTTCACATGGCCCATAGTACTGTATGGGTCAGGGCGAATTCGGGGAATCAGAGGAACGAGACAGCCAACCATCACACTCGAGTATTCGTACGCCGTCAGCGGGACGGGCTTCCGGCCTGGAGAGCCTGTATCGAGAACCATTGACCTCGTAGAATGGCACACAACTTACTGCAGTATCTCACGACAAAAAAGACCACTATCCCACCGAAAGCTGAAGGGGTGACAGGAGATCACCTCGCGCCAGTTCCAGGTGTACGCCTTCGCATTCCCGCTGATTTATTACGATAACCACAACGCCCTAATTAGGCCCCATGGTTGAATAGGCGGGGTTTTCGCCACCTTTCGTACATTCATTGGGCCAGCAGGAAAAAGCATTCCTTCACCCGATCACCTGCCCACTTCGTCACCCTTGGCTTGGGAAGACATGCCTCCATCCATAACCCGTCGGTTCAGCTTAGGGCCATGCGTAGACCAGGGTAGGTGGCTGCCATGTATGGAATGACAGTCTTGCTCCCCTAGACGATGTCTATACGTTCAGTAAATGTTTTTTTTTTTCGACTCTCTCCAGCATGGAAGGAAATTTGTGTGAGCGCGCCCTATCACTGACCCCTTATCTCTGTACATCATCATCACTTCTAGCTTTTCCTCATCTGTACATATCATCTGCTGCATGGCTCCACTTTCGTTGTCACAGTTTGTGGTCGGCCATAATAAACTGTTATTTATAACACACAAAACTGCCATTCGCAGCGCAAATGTCGCCTAGTTTTCCTTCAGTCTAAAAGAGACCTGCTTAAATATTTCAGCGATATTTCATATGCGACCACTAGTGACACAAGGCTACCAGGGAGGATCACTGAGACGCGGACTCCAGCTTCTGTGTGAAAGCACGGGGATGAAACTCTTGGCACTTCTAGTCTTGATTAATCTTTTAGTGCCAATTGCAGCAAATCACAGTAGGTATATGTTTTTTTTCTGACCTGTTTACTATGTTTCAAAAAACATACCTGTAGCTGGTAAAGACATGATATTTCATGTCACGTGCTTACGTGGCTTACACACATAGTGTACGGGTTGTTATCGTATGGACATGTGTGTGGAACTGAATAAATGTTGACGACGACGAATGCGCAGGGTCTTGAGAATTCTGATTGGATGCAGCTGTGCCCATGAATTTAGTGAGTCAGCAGGTGACCCCTGTGGAGGTCGAATTGTGCGGCGTGCTCTTATTTGGCAACGCGTGATCATACCGTCACGTGGTAGTGACGATGAAGCACGCTTAATGGGAGCTCTTAAAGGTCAAGCTCTTTTACTGGGCGAAACTTTGTACCGCAGGGAACACAACTCTTATTTACAACGGAGATAAGCACAATTGTTCGTTTAACTGAAGAGCGGTGAAATGCTTCGGCTTCATACATTTTTCGCAGTGAGAGAGGGAAAGAGAGAATATTTTATTAATAACTCCACAGTGCATTCTGGTAGAATCACTGATGTTCTGCAGTTCAAACTAGAACAGAAGCTCAGGGGAACATGGAGGCTTGAATCGATGAACAGATCGTTAGGATGGAGAACAGGGAATTTCGCTGGAGCCAGTGTTCCGACAAGTGGACATGTCTTCGTCGTGACGGCAACTGTCTCCTGAAGAGTTCGTTCTTATACGCTTTGTGCACTCCCCCGTCCCGAGGAGAAGAGAAGACGGTCACGTGCGAATGAATGAAAGAGGAAGAGGTGGGGGAGGGAATTGGCTGCGAGCAATTGCTGACGTGATTAATATGTTTTCAAGGGCGCGTGCTGCAAAACACTTCAGTCAAATTTCGGCTCGCCCAGGGATGAAAAATACAGGGAATTGTACCTCATCTACAAGTTCAATACACTCCAGCCCATAGCCGTAAATGTCTCGAAGGGAGCCCTCGATTCCATTAGATACAATCGAGGATTAACGACCGCAATAACCAAAGCTTAAGGTGTTTCGCCTATACAAGCTAACCGTGTTTCTTCACAAAATTCTCCTTTCATGCGCTGACCACTCATCCAGTTCGAGGAAATCTATCACACTTCACGGGGTTCGTTTATTTTACAGCGAAGCTGCATACCTCTCATTGCTTGAAAAATTTCGTGGCGTAATCACAAAACGCCTACCCCGCCACGGTGGTCTACTGGCTATGGCATATACGGCTACTGATCAGAAGGTCGCGGGATCGAATCTCGGCCATGGCGGCTGCATTTCAAAGGAGGCGAAATGTTTAAGCCTGTGTACTCCCATTGGCTTCTTTTAATATGAATATGTTTCGGTAGCTCTAAATATTTGCAGTCAAGCTCTGCTGTCCATCGGCGCGCTCATTGCCAGCTGTAGCAGGCCGTGGGTACCAATTCGCAGCATCGCATTGCACCCGTCAACCTGGTCCTCGGTTCTTGTCGCCAGTTGTAGGCGGCCATAAAATTAAAGCAAACAAATTGAAAAGCTCTCGGAAAGCTGATATACGGCGCCTGCACGTAAGGCAACTCGGCATTCATGTTGTTCTTCCTAAATCGGGTATTTTCTTCTCTATACTGCCCTTGGTCGCAAAAGAAAGCTGCGGGGAGAGGTGGAGGTTGAGGCGACTTTGTCAAGGGTCACTTTTCTTATTTTCTCAAGAGCCAATTGACTACCTTCACCGCGCGCCCCTACACCCTCTACTAAGGAAAATTCGGCGGGGAGCTGCCGGCAATGACAATAAGTTTTCGTCCTCTGAGAGACGTATCTGTTACACACATTAATTCTAGGTCTCAGCAGGCCGCCTGCTCGCATCAACGGACGTAGCGTGGTTAGAGTGAACTATTGTGCCCGCGGGGAAATGACACCGGTCGCAAGTGCAGACTCCAAACGCGATGGTCTAATATTACCGAGAAGTCCTTGGAGCACCCCTCATGTGTGAACGCATTACTTCTCTCTAGAAAACATCAAGCACGCAACTGCGAAGGCCAGATGCCTGAGGATGGAGAAACGGGAGGTGGGAAGCAGTACAGCGATGCTCAGAAATATGGTTTCAATATTTGGCGCGCGTTTCTAATCGCATTGGCAAATAACGGGGGATGCTGCATTGCCACACGAGCTTATCTTAGAAATTATTTTAGAATGAATTTCCTGAAATAACTACTGCTACACACTGGCAGCTGTCAGTTTTTTCTACATTAATGTTGTAAACAGCTCTGGCGTAGTAATCTTCGCAATGCCTTACATGTGTCTTTTTTTTTAGCCTATACCGCACTTAATGTATTTTGTTTTGGTCTTGTTATCCTTGTGCGATTTGTATTTCAGTGCTATTATTATACTTTTCATTGTATGTGAAACGTGTTAAATTCACAGAATCAGATTTTTATTTAATTTTATGCAGTGAGCGGTCTTCCTATAATGATGTTTATGCTTTATTAAAACATTTGATGTGAATCCTACTGTAACTGTCATGGCAAGTTTATTACTTGAAGTGATACCTACTTAAACTTTGTTGCAGTATTACTCAGATATGTTGTAATTATGATCCTGCTGATGTATGCATGTATGTGCTGTGAACGTCGTACGCTGCTGATGTTAGGGTCTTCAAGAGCCCAGTCAAGCTGCCTAGCTGGTTTTAGCCCTGAAGATCATCCACAATTTTCTGGTGAAATAAACTATGCCTGATTGATTGATTGATGGCTGAGTCTGCACTCGGACCTCCTCGACAACCAACAATTTTGTCGAACGCTTACCTCAGATAAGTACACGACGCAAAAGGAGAAATTTCGGCGTCCAATTTCGGTGGCGAAGCTGTACCTGTGGCAGGTACTTTCCAGATAGGTGCTTAGGAGCGCAAGGCTTCGTTATTAAATTGTCGTGGACTCCTGGTAGCACAGTGAAACTGCGCAGTAAACTAGTGCGCTTTCTTGGACCGAAAGCACCATCAGTAACAGCCTCTCCTAATGCTGGTACTAGCAGACGATTCCGCGACTTCGCCCAGAAGAGCATGCCGGACGCGCCCAGTGTTGTCAGATCACAATGCGCTATGTATATCTCCAAATATAAAGATTAAAGACGCGGATTACATTTCCTTGCAAGAATAAATCTGAAGTATGGGAATTATATGGAACACATATAAGTCAACGAAAAAGCTTTTTCTGCAGTGCATGTATTCTGAGACAGCATGGTTTTGAAATGGCCCATGTTTCGCGTCTCATAAACTTCGTTCAGTGGCTCTCCCCAGTTTAAGTCGCGGCCAGGCTGGCCGTCTCGGCGCACTGAATTAGCGCGTACATTATTCATACGCTTCCCCTTCTCACCTATAAATACCCATCATCCCGCTAGGGCCTTGGGAGCGGGGCTCTGACTAGAGTCACTAAAAGGAAGAGCCTTCCTGCCTAACGCCGTCTCACCGTATTCTTTCATGATTTGTACACGTATTCCTACCCCACAACAATTAACAATAAAATGTAGAAAATGCAGCTCCACTAACGTGAATCCTGGGAAGGTGCGAAGCGTGCAGTGATGCAGTGCTAATGGGTAATTCGCAATCCGTCTAGATAAGCTCGGAAGCCGAACGGGTTTTCAGCAGATCGTTTTGTGAACAGCCCGCTGCAACAAAAAAAAAAAAAGGAAGAAGAAAGCATCATTTGCAGAGCGCAACACAACTGGCCCCATGAGACACATTTTGTAGTGGCCGTAGTCGTACTTTGCCCAAACAACGCGCCGCCAGGATGCCGCCACGCAGCTGTCTCCGCTGCAATCGACGCGTTGAGACTACCGAAGCGCCTACTCCCTGTGCGCGTTAGCGCGGCAGTCTCCTTCGCTATGTCGTTGGACAGAGCGAAGGAGAACCACCGGTGCTAATCAAGAGCGTAGTGGAAGGGAGGCGATGTTAATGTAAGAGTAATTTTGCTTTTTAAACACCTTTACTTTAGCCCCGCCGCGGTGGTCTAGTGGCTAAGGTACTCGGCTGCTGATCCGAGGGCCGCGGGATCGAATCCCGGCCGCGGCGGCTGCATTTCGATGAAGGCGAAATGTTGAGGCCCGTGTGCTGGGCTGGGCGATGTCAGTGCACGTTAAAGAACCCCAGGTGGTCGAAATTTCCGGAGTCCTCCACTACGGCGTCTCTCATAATCAGAGCTGGTTTTGGGACGTTAAACCCCACATAACAACAACACCTTTACTTTAACAGGACATTAGTTAAACGTAAATTGTAAAGCAGTATAGGGAAGATGCAAGGCCCTTTCCTTCCGTGTATCACGTATGTGTCAGTGGTGTGATTGGTAGAGCTTCCAGCTCCTATCGTCGCATCCCGGGCAGTTGTGGATTCGAACCCTAGACGGCGGTACATTCCCTTGGCAACTGTGTGTTGATTTTTTCTTTACCATAGTTTGGCCTCACCGTGACGACTACGACAGGGCACGCCGACAGGAGACGTCGCACCTAAAAAGCAGCGCACTATAAATAAGGAGTTTTATTTTGAGAGGTAATATATCTCTTTGTCGCGCCGCCATAACAAACACATGGGATAACCTCCCTAAGACCGATTCAATGGGCACATCCCAAGGGGAATTTGTAGGAAGGCCACTGCGAGTAAGTTCGCAGTACTTGCTATTTGGACTGTGTCGTACATAATGAACCGTCATGAGGTTTGATCTTGGCCTGAAAATCGTGGCCTTTGTGTTTGTATTATTTTTTGTAGAATGTTTGCTGCTGACCATTCCTAAATAGCTTCAAGGGCGGAGTCGGCTTTGTTCTGAGGGCTATTAGGTGAGGAAAGCAAATATGCTAGCATACAATATCTATTTCCCATTTTATATAAATATTTGCTAGATCATTTATACACTCGACCTAAAAAAATGGGCCGAGAATGCTGACTTGAGGAATGCTTCTACTAATCTGTTTTAAACCTGAGCGGCAATGCTCTCTTTGTACTCATTGGTAGCGGTTATCTAGGTAATAGCGTCGTTGTTCATGAAATAGGCATAGATCGTGGCACTAAGTTAAACCTTGGTCTAGATTCTGCAAGGATTTGTTCTAAATAGTATGGCGGTGGCATTGGAAAACAGAAATCTTAAGCTTTTTATGTGCGAGTATATAGGGAGTTATTCCTTGACTTGCTCAACCTAAGAGCCAAGGCTTATTTTTTATGTATTCCGCCCGCATGGCGTGGCCGGTGCACTATGTGCCTTTTATCCTACGGGACTTTACATTCAAACGGAAAAAACGGAGCTCTAAAACACGACAGACAAAGAAGCAGGGTAAACACCCCTACTGAACGTTGCGTATGGTCGTTCCAATAATGCCATATGTTTCCGTAAGACTCATATGGAAAAATATGGAAAATATACGAAAAGTATATGGAAAACTTGTGGACTTCGTATGGAAAATACGGAATTATTCGAATACTGAAAGGGACTTTTTCAGTAGGGACAGGACTGGCGCTCAACTTTCAACTAACATTTATTGAGGCAGCACGAAATTTACACGCACAGCCGCCATAGATAATCTCGATCGTGATAGAGTCTTCCAATATCAAACTACCACACCACCCCATGGAGCACCGCGTCATACCCACGTGCCCAAGCAGATGCTGTGGCAATGCCACTCAAGGTGAGGGAACAGACAGAACCTCGCGCAACTACCTGTCACATTCCCATTGTTTTGTACTAGGCAATAAAACCATAGCAAAGGCCGTTTGAAGTGTGAACCAGCTCGCCCAAAGACAAGTTCTACTAAGACTTGCTTTCAAGGAAACGCTACTACTAAGGCAATAAATATGCCCCATTGTCTTGGACCGTAACATTTACACAGTGATTTTGACAGTGAATAAAGCAATAACGTAGCAATGACGACAACTTGACGCCACCGCTTTTGAAGTGATTACACGCAATCAAGATAGACTTAGGAAATTTGATGAAAGCATACTTTGCGCCGGTCAAACACAAGAACGTCATGCCGTTCGATGTTGCTTTCGATTAAAATGTGCAGACAGACAAGATGCTCGGTTATCTAGAGACAAAGTGATCGGCTATCTAGGCTCTTCCAGCAGCGTTATCGAATGTCCTCACGCTAGCACGGCGCAGGAAAACCAAGCAGAACACTCTTACCGAGGCCGTCGTTCCGGCTCCTGCACATGCCTTGCGGGGCACTACGGAGCTTCCAGATAGGGCAATGTTGACTTGTATCATTCCTCGCCTCAAGGTTGAAAATGTGCTCACTGTACCTTATTGCACCGGGGATAGAATTATCTGCAAATACGTTGTACTTTCGCGGATTATTTCCGCTGTTTTTTCTATGGCTGTGTAAGCATACCGATGGTTTCCGCAGCAGGCAATGCTCTTGCAACTAGGCAGTCGAGTATACATCCCAGAATGTTCAAGCGTGAATAAGTAGCCGCTTCTCGCTCATTTCCCGCTGAAAGGGACGCAGCTGATGGCAATGAGATATGACTATTTTCACGCCCCTGGCGATACCTCGAAGCAGTGTGCTCATAGACAGCTGCAAAAATTCGCACGCTCGCATTTTATGACCGCTGCTAGAATAAAAAAAAAACGCACGCTGTGCCTCAAAAATGTATTGGCGCTTTGGAACAAACGCAGATCTGTAAATCGATGCGACAAAGCGACCTCCACATGCGTTTTTTTTTTATTTTTATTGCCGTATGTGCTTACTCATGATAAGTTTTTCAAATTGTTTCCTCTTGTGCAATTTTAGGAAGAAAGAAAGTCTACAAGTGTAACGAACAGACGGCCCTCCGAGGTAAATGCCCACTCAAAAGAAACATAGAGAGATGGTCGTACAACAAGACGTCCAAGTGTTGCCAGAGCTTCATATACTCCGGATGCATGGGCAACCAAAACAACTTTCCTTCATGCCCTGCATGCGTAAACAATTGCATGAGTAAGTATGGTTGGCATTTGTGTAGTAACGAGTCGCAAAATTATATTCTGTCGCTTTACGTCGCTCTGGTATCACGAGTTTTCAAATAAATCTAACCTGAATAATGAACGAACAGCCCCAAATTTGTAAAGTAAGCTTTCTTTAAGTCCTAAATTGGGAACTCTTTTCACAGGCAACACGCTACGTTACAGGTTTGTGCAATAATCGACCTTGCGTTCAGCATAATCCATGTCGCAAAGAGCGGATCGTTAAATATCTTCAATGTTAAGCGCAAAAGCCGGAAGTTTTACTTACGAATCGTCTATTATGTTAATGTCAAAATTCTCAGCTCTCGTCGAATAAATTTCAGTGCCCAGTTACATAACGTCAAGTGGTCGTGACAATCAAAGACGCGTAGGCCCAGTCGTTAATAATAAATAGTTTTATTGGACGAACCTATGTGCAGGAACGAACGTAGCTCTCTCATTGCAACAGCAAAGCGACGAGCGCAGTCGTCGGCCTTCAGTAAAGAGCTGGTCAGCGGCGAAACGCGTCGGCTTTTATATACGTTCCGGATCTATCACTAATGGTCGCACATGCTCTGGAACGTACTCGATTGTACAGGCGCGAGCAAAAGCATACGGACCACGCGAGCGCGTGCCAAACTAGAGTTACTGTATATGTGCTCCCGTAGAGAGCATATACAGTAACTCTACGCCAAGCTGGCTTTCCGCTCCACCTAGCGGAACGCCGCCTAACGGCAACCAGAGAGCTCCGCCGGAAGTTAGTCTACTCGCTGCCCCGCCACGGTGGTCTAGTGGCTATGGTTAGTCGGCTGCTGATCCGATTGATTTGTGAGTTTTTAATGTCCCAAAACCAGCTCTGATTATGAGAGACGCCGTAGTGGAGGGCTCCGGAAATTTCGACCACCTGGGGTTCTTTAACGTGCACTGACATCGCACAGCACACGGGCCTCAACATATCGCCTCCATCGAAATGCAGCCGCCGCGGCCGGGATTCGATCCCGCGACCCTCGGATCAGCAGCCGAGTACCTTAGCCACTAGACCACCGTGGCGGGGCAGCTGCTGATCCGAGGGTCGCGGGATCGAATCCCGGCTGCGGCGGCTGCACTTCGATGGAGGCGAAATGTTCAGGCCCGTGTTGCTGTGCGATCTCAGTGCACGTTAAAGAACCCCAGGTGGTCAAAATTTCCGGAGACCTCCATTACGGCGTCTCTCATAATCAGAGCTGGTTTTGGGACGTTAAACCCCACATAACAACAACAGTCTACTCGCTAGCATGTTAATTTTTCAATGCCGTGCACCGCATTGTTAGTTTGCTGTTTCCATGCTCAGCGCTCGTCGACGGTAAGAACGCCACATATGCCTTGATAGCGGTATCAGAGCCGTCACGGCCTGCATCGACCGGTGTGCCGATGAAGAGATATATAAACCCGTGGATTCGGATACCGAAGAGAAAGGTGAAAAATATTGGTTCACTGTTGGAAAAACAGACAGGCCCTATATTTATGGAGGGATGCTTCTTGCACGTAGCGCTGCTCTCGATCGCAGCTTACGTGACGGAAGTGTCGCGAAGAGCCTGTGAGCCACGCGATACCGTGCTCCGTATACTTTTGCTCGCGCCTGTACATATTTTGATTCCAAAATTAGAAATACTGTCTGACTGAGTTCACGTAAGCTCAACCGCTGTCAGCGCCAAATGATAGCATCTGTATCGCACAGTGAAAAAGGTGGTCACCATCGAAGAAAGTAACACAAGTAAGCGACACGATAAGCCCCCCCCCCCCCCCCCCGCCCATCATTTAAATAAGCGTCATCCGGATGCTGAGAAAACACCCTTCCGCAATGTTCTGGTGGCTATGGCGCTGCGCTGCTAAACTTAAAGGGACCCTGAAACGGTTTTGATGATTTTGTGCGAACATGGTGATCCAGTAGAGCGAGTCATTAGGATCATTTGAGGGCAGATTTCAGCGCTGTGCGTAAAGTGTGGAATTTACAATAAGGTTTTCAACACGTGCATCGCAAAAGATCTCAGCGGCTCGCCAAAAGGTGTTTTCAAACGCCCCCGCCATCGACCGATCGAATGGGAGGCCGCTGATTGGCCCCGAACCAGTCACGTGCACGTAATTTTCAAAACCTAGCTGCAAACAACGTGCTTCTAAAACGTACTCCTTCGTTTCAACCAACGGTATCGTCGCGGCATCTGGCGGCGTACAAACGAGTCGCCGGCGCTCTATCACAGAACACCTATGACCAACGTAGAGAAGGGAAACTGTACCTTTGACAGTGCAACGAAAATAAGGGTAGCGGTGGCGTCGTGAACTAAAGTATACGACAGAGAGATGGCGCTGCGCAAGCTATCATCATCACCACGCAATACAATATGGCGGTTGCGTTGCTGCTGCGTGCGGCTGGCCGCGCTGCTCGCTCGTTGGTCCTAGGCGTGCGGTTACTGCAGTCCCGAGGCGTTATTCTCGGGTACAGTACTCTAATACGAGTACAAATATTTCTGCTATGTCGCCAGGTGACCTAGAGGCCTCAACTGGCAATAAACGCTCCAAGCAAGTAAGCTTACGTCCTTTATTGGCAATCGTGATGGATGCAGCATACATATAAGTGAGCAATGCTGTCGCTGACAGATTTGAACGTACAGGCAACATAAATAGCCGTCTGTTTAATAAAATTACAAGCTGAAATTTATCTCATTCTGTTCGTAAGCAGAGCGATGTTTCAGACAACCATGTTTACGCTGGGCTGCCCTTGAAACGCAGTACTCGAAGCGCGCGCCTGACGATGCTTTCTGCGTCGTCGCTTTGCTCTGAGACCATCGAGCTGATTCGTTCGTGTACTCAATGAAAACAGTAGGCTTTCTGAAGCATTGTGATTCACTTCGGTTCCTATGTGATTATCAAACGCGCTCCAATAGCACGGAATGCGCCGGCCATCGCGCGATTCGAGTATCACGTTTCAATCGCATAGCGCTGTATTTGTGCATACTGTATTTGTGCACGCTGTCGCCCGTCTCACTCTACACGTCTGCGTTTATCGACTTTGGCGTTATTAAACAGGCAGCATCAAAATTTCGCCAAAGGTGTAGTGTCAGCAGATTATCCTGATACACTATTTTGACAACACTTGGCGAGGGGCATATGGCTTTGAAAAAGAAATAAAGAAAGTGATAATAAACCATTATTTTTGTGTACATACTCTGTGATCTTGATATTGCGTTCAGTTTCCCTTCTCCTGCGTCCCTGTCTGAACTGTTACAACAAACTGCTACTAACTAGCTCATCTTCCAGTGGTTCTCAACTCGTATATTATATAGCACTTGTAAAGCAAAATTTACGTTATCCCGTTGAAAGATTAATTTGGTTTATGTATTCGAAAGAGGTGAAGGGTTTGCTGTGGTATAAACACTTCAATCAAGTGACAGTTGGCTAGCAACGAAAGCCTCAGTCCGAAGCAAAGATTTCAACAGGCACACATATTTCTCAAGGCCGTTACAGAAGACAGTTTCCAAAGATCAAGCTATACCCTTGCTTGTCCATTGCTGATCAACTGATAAGTAAATGAGTCAATCTCTCCTGGTTCTGTGAGTGCATAATCGTCATAGTGGCTGCTAGATTTACAGTTTTATTCTTCACTACCCTTTAGCTGTGTCTCACTCTTAGCATGGGTGTCACACAAAACCAGAAGTTACCCCAGGAACTGAAATTAGGAGGTGGGTCTAGACATCAGTGGGAGGTGTGGAGCACCAGATATTTTGAACTTGTTACAAACATTTAGGAATGAAGGGGGTTTGGTTAGAAAGACGAGGTGTGAACACCTTCTCTAGGGGGTCTATAGGGAAATCTCTGCTCAAAACGGGCCTTTTTGAGCTGCATAGTAGTTCAAAGAAATAGCACTCAGTACACATTCAAATGTAAAATATAAGCAAATGCTAGACAAACAGCTCTAACGAGATCTGAGTTACCTCTTCTGTGTACTGTATAAACTTACTTTTTAAAACTTGATGTTTAGGTCTCTTGTCTGGACCTGATTTTATTATTTGCCATATTCCTGTGACTGAACCTTACACAAAAAACAAGTTGCTTGCACACATGCAACAGTGCTTTGTGGATGGAATGTCTCTCCTCACATAAGCCCTTTAACAGACCAGAAGAATTCACTCACTGCAACTAGGAATGACCTTTGTAAATGCATGACAAATTACACAGCCTGTATAACAAAATACTACCTAAAATTTTATGTGCAGCTTTCCTTCTGCCCTAATAATCAAACTGTACTTGGGAGTAAAGTCATGGCTGTTATTATCCAGGTGACCACTACATGGCATGTCTTTTTAACAAAGGGTCAAGTGCCTGTACACATTTTTCACTTTCAAAAACATTCACAATGTAGCTCACGAGAAGACAGCATTATGCCTTACTGTATCATTCCTTGGAATTGCTGTGCAAAATAATGTTCACATTTACAACAATCTACACTCAGTGCAATGAAGAAATGCTGTGCTCAGACACACTACTGCTGGCTTGTTTTGCACCATATTATATGCAATACTCTATACAAATGTGGACACAAACTTACAGAAGGATACCATGCGACAGTCACTATCCAAGGAATCCTAAGCCGGCACATTTCCCTTGCGCTGGTTACTTCTTGCACTAAAAATCACTTGTGCAGCCAATCTTGCACTGGTTCAACATACCACATACTACTGTTGCATTTTGGTGTACAGTTCCCATTCCTTTCACCTGTTGAGCTTGTAAACTGTTTTTGGTGACGGATGGAGTTCAGGAAGACCTCTCTTCGCTATGGCGACTTTTGAGCTTCTTGCGCCTTGGTAGGGGTAGCTTGAAAACTAACAATCCTTTTGTTGTCCATTGTCCTGAATAGAAAAAATAAACGAGGTCATGAGGAAGCCATAAAAGAGAAATGGTGAACGAAAACTCGGTCTAATAAATTAGCGAAGCATAACCATAAATTAAATGTCCACAAACATACCGTGTGAGGATTTTCGGTCCCTGAGGTTACTTCCATTGGCACCACAAACTCTGCTAACTTGAGGTAGGTTCAGAGATTACAGCAGCTAAGTGTGTGCAGATATGCGCAGTTCCTTGAAGGCTGTGGTTGATAAACAAAAAAGAAAGAGCCACTGTTACTATGGTAGAAACATGCATAACTTTGTAATTCATGTCTAACAATGCATACAACACTGCTGCAAACAATGAACAGCATGCATGTAAGATTTATTTGAGCATCTATTTCAGTGATGCGCTTAGCCAAGCCTCACTCAAGAGACATTTGTTTCTTTAGTAAGCAATTAAATTGTCCCACTGCATAAACATGCACTATTAACGCTTATGAACTTATTTTGTATATTGAAATATAGAATTCCTTCTCCATACTCTTACGTACATTTGCCTCTAACATACCATGGATGTATGTGCATTTCCTGCTATAACTCACTTGGCAGAGGGAGGCAAAGCTTATGCTGCGGTCCGTAACAGATGTTTCACGGTAAAGATATTTATACATTTGTGAGATATTTAAATAAACATTTTTATACAACATCATTGGTACGCAGAAGCCGTGCTTCTGATTAGCTGCACAAATAATAACACTTCATGAAATGTGTTCTTTAGCCGTTTTACAAGCAATAGCGGTGTTACGCGGGCACTTTTGATCGCGATCAGGACTGATATGGATCGAATTTGGCGCTGACATTAGCCAAATAGTGATATGGCTTCCAGATCGCGATCATCACACGATTCCTATCGGGCCTGATCACGCTCAAGAATAACCATATAGCAGCAGCTGAGCATCATCGGGCCTAATCGAAATCCGCCCTGATCGTGATCAAACGTGCGCGTGTAAAGCAGGCTTAACAATAATCAGTGTTGAAGATGCACAGCAGCGCATTTTTACTCACCGGTGCTTATGGCCACATGGTGCAAGGTCAATCCGTTTTCCTAGGTTGTCTTCCGGCACTGTGCTCAGTTCTGACAATCAATTTTGCACGCGATAGCTATGCAACCGTTATGCCAGCGAACTGTCGCAGCTGGTAAAATTCACCGTTGTTAGACACGTTCGCTGTGTGGCAGCGGCTGTCTAAACAAGGTAACGTAAAGCGAACGTGCGTGGTCGAAGGAAATGACCGCGATACAATTTGAATCAAACAAGCGGCCGAAACTCAATCGATACCAATGGGCTGCTGCTCATCGCGCGTCAGTGTAGTGTCAAAACTTAGACTCAAGCACATACGTTATGCATGAAGTTCAAGAAAAACACATCTTTACTTACTTTATGAAAAATGACACTGTAACCAAGCTTGTCAAATACTTTCAATACGTTTTTATATCAATTTTTTGTCCCGTTGAGCGCCCCTAGCAGAGAAAACGCAAACTAAAGTATACGACCGCTAAAAGAGGAGTTAGTAGCTCCACTCTGCGCGCAACTTGATGGAACGCGCCGCGGTTTATTTTTACGCCATCTGCGGCGATCGCTGAAACGTAGAGCCTTCCCGGGCCTGGCTCTATTACAGAGGCTAGCGCTGCCGAGGCGGGCGACCTCAGTGAGGATATCGCGACGCTATGTAGCTACGGAGGGCTCGGCAGAGCAGCTGACGCGGGAGGCGCTGTCGTCTCTAGCGCACACTCCGCAGCAGATCGAGTTGAGGAGGAACAGCAGTGGTAAGGAGGAAGGCGACAGAAATAAGCCTATAGCTGCCTTAGCGCATGGTACTTCGCTTTATTTATGGTGTGAATGATTTCACAGTTGTGTTGCCTAATCAGTGACGCAACGTCAAAAAAAAAAAAAAAAACGTTTCAGGGACCCTTTAAGATCTCAGGATTGAATCCCGGCACGCGGCCACATTTCGATGGAGGCAAAATTCTAGACTCCTGTGTACTGTGCAGTGTCACTGCTCGTCAAAGAGTCCCATGTGGTCGAAATTTCCGCATCCCTCCACAACGGCGTCTCTCATAATCATATCGGGATTTTCGGACGTGAGGCGCCAGACAGTATTATTAATGCAGCGAGCAGCAAAGAAAACACACAGAATGAACAAATTAAGTAAGAAATAAAATTCAGTAGTTCGGTATGACGCATATAAATCTTTTAGGCGCACCACATGTACGACCTCTCGTCGTCCGTGGCGCTGCTGTGATGACGTTGCGCCATCGAGCAAGACCTCATATTCCAGCGCAGCACAACATCGGGGTATCTTAGAGTGTCCAAAGTAGCGCCGTAGGGGCTTTTCATTCGGTCCGTGCTGTCGTACCGGCGCCCAGACCAACACACGGTCGCCGGGCCGGTATTCCATGGGGCGTCGTCGAAAATTCTAGCGACGGCTGTCGACCCTCTACTGGTTCTTTATACGCAGGTGGGCGAGCTGTCCAGCTTCTTCAGTGCGTTCAGAGCAGGTGGTAACGCCGAGGTTGTCTTCATCAGTGGTGTTTCGCAGCAAGGTGTCAAGCGTCGTTGCCGGGCTCCTTCCGTAGACCGGCTTGAATGACGGTAGCTGTATCGTTTCTAGAAAGGCCATGTTGGCCACGAAGGTCCCAACGAATGCGTGGCTTCCCACGTCTTGTGTTCGACGCCAATGTACATGGCCACTGTATCAGCGATAGTGTTAGACGTTCGGTGACGACATTCGTCTGAGGGTTGTGGGCGGGTGTTCGGTGACAGCTTGTGCCCTCTGTTGTGGGATGGCTTGAGTTCCTTTAGTCGTGTTCCCCTCACCACCGCTTTTCCTCGCCTACTCGCTTAGCTGCGAGGTGCGCGATAGCGACGCCTGCGCCTCCCGCAGCATCCGCTATACCGGCCTCAGTAACAATGTGGCGCCGCCGTGTTGGTACCTTGACCTACCGGCCTGGATACTACAGATGTAGCCTGTGTACTAAGCCAAGCAGTGAGCCGAAGACGAGCACTTGTTCCCGCGATACCAGTGTGCGCCGACAGGCGGCACGACGATACAGGTGGCTGGCCTTCCGGTGCTCATGGCATCCGTGGGGAAAGCCAGTCACATCACTCGCTGCTTGCCCGCCACTCAGTCTTGCCAATTTTCTGTATTGTCCTTCGCATTATGTCCCAGTGTGAATAGTAGGTGAAGGCAAGAGCGACTTCAGTTTTCCTTTCTGCGTGACAGCGGGCATAGAAGACATCGGGGATGGCAAACATGGCAAGCCCCTTAACTTCTCCGCTGTTGAAAACATCAGATGTGTAGAAAGAAGGACTTGTTAAGAGCGGTTGATGATGTGATACCTGGGCATATGTCTCTCATATACTAAAGGCCGAATTTAACCATCAAGATAATTACTAAAAAATTATCTAACGAAATCCTAGAAAGCATGTGTCGCTCAAACCCGCGTACTTCAAGCAATGTTTGCTATGCCTCGCGCTTAATGGACAGCCAAGTCATCCCGATATGCTAGCTTCGTGGCCACTAAGGCAGTGGGCCTCGTACGTATGATGAGAGCGCGCATTCCCTGAAAAATGATTTCGCAACACGGATCTGCTGTTTTTCGTTCTGAAGGCCCACTCACATTTTCCTCGGGATTCACTACCAGAAGTACCAGGTGAACGTCGGAGAGACCTGCCCTTTTTAAAGACAGACAGGCCTACCACGTAGTACAAAAATAATAAAATCGGCACCGTAGTTTTACGCATGATAGTAACCAGGAGAAAATGGGAATAGAAAGCGATATGTAATGTGCGGCTGCACCTGCGGATAACATTCTTCGCAAAGGGCTGTCAACCTTATTGAAATGATATGTTTAACACAAAAGCAGGAGAGCACCTAGGAATAGTTAAAGGGGTCGTGAAACGTTTTCTGAACATTTTGTACTAAGTGCGTATTCGGGATCCTGACCCTCCAATCAACAATATGCATTGTTCCGTTGCACCGTGTGCGTTGATTTAGAGCGATAAAAAACGCGGTTTCGGTTTCACTGCGCGCGTTCCCCTCAACTCTGCAGATGATTTCATCTTAGTAGCCGTCATACCTCCGAGATTGGCGCGCCCTCGGAGGACATGGGAAAACAAACCATGCTGCCGCTTTTCTTCCGAATGGTGGCACCGCACGGTTTCCAAGTATTTTCTTCTTTTCTAGCTTTCAAGTAAATCGATTCCTTTAGAGCAAACGCGAGTTCACTGTGCCTTTGAACTTAAAAGTATCTTAACTCAACGCCACCAAATAGTACCACGCCGGCCGGTAGTGTCGCATAGTCTTTTCGGGAGCGCAAGAAAGCTGAGATTTAAAACGGGCGTTGTTAAATGTGCACTGAATATTTCGCCGAAATATTTCGGAATCGGCTTGTCGAATGCGTATTGAAGCAGTGAAAATTACAAACCGGCATCTGCAAATTCTTTTCACGACCCCTTTAAGTTCTCTATCTCCTGAATACGTCATGCGTGAAACAATTGTGTTTCTGGAAACACTTCAATTTCAGAAAGAAAGATGTATTTTGTATTTAGAAAACGACCCTATTAGGGCTCATTACGGTCGACCGTAATAAGCTAGTGAGAAAGAAGCTGATCAACCATCTAAGAGTAAAGCGGAAAGCCGCGGAATTGAGGATAGCGCTGCAAAGCAGATAGTGCGCTCTAAGCGAGGCACCAGACATTTTCGCTCAGAAAGTCAGCGATAATCTCACACGCATTATCACGGAATATTCAACAGAAGAAGCAGGTAAGATCCTTAGACAGAATACTAGCAAACTTTTCCAGGAGACGAAATAATTCATCAGAAAACAGCAAAGCATGACAGTATCTAACCCAACTGACAGACTAGAACTAACTAGCGTCGCTTTCGAAGTTAATCAACAAGCGTAACAGCTGACATATGAAAGCGTAATACGAAGAGGATTGAGAAAGCTGCAGAGAACGGAGGGAGCTCAAAAGCCATGAAGAATCGTCTAGGAATAGAAAAAAAATCAGACGTATAAATTTAGAGACAAGCAAGGAATTGTCATCACAAAGAAAGATGAGATAGTTATAGCAGCCGGGGAGTTCTACAGAGACCTGTACAGTAGCCACGATATCCAGGATAACATTGAACGAGGTAGTAGTTCAGAAGAGGTAGACATTTCAACAGCAATGGCAGAGGAAGTACACGAACCTTTGAACGAAATGTAAGCTAGAAAGGCACCTCGTGAGGATCAGATCACAGCAGATCTCTTGGGGGATGGTGAGGAGATTATGCTAGAAAAGTTGGCCAGCCTGTGTACGCAATGCCCAATGACTGCGAGCGCATCAGAACCTTGGAAGAACGCGAACATCATCGTAATTCTTAAGAAAGGCGACATGAAGGAGTTGAAAAATTGGAGGCCAGTTAGCTTACTGTCAGTCGTCTACAAGGTATTTGCCAAGGTCTTCACTAACAGAATTCGTGCCACATTAGATTTCAGTGAATCTAACGAACTAGCAGGGTTTTTTAAAGGCTCTTCAACAATAGCCCACATTCACATTACCAATCAGGCGATGAGAAATTGGCGGAGTATAACCAACTGTTATATATAGCCTTCATAGATTTCGAGGGGGCATTTGACTCGGTCGAAACCTCAGCAGTCATGCAGGCATTGAGAAATCAGGGCGTAAGCAAGCATTACGTTTGAATGCTGGAAGTTATCTACCACAGTCTTCCACAAGAATGGCAGTAAGATATCTATAAGGAAGGGCGTAAGACAAAAGAACACAATCTCTCCAACGTTATTCACATCGTGTTTACCACATGTATATAGAACGTTGGAGTGGGAACAGGTCGGTGTATGGGTTAGTGGTGATTACCTTAGTAACCTCAAATTTGCTGACGACATTACCCCGCTAAGTAACTCGGGCGGCGAAATGCAAAGCATAATTTCTGACAGCCAAAGTAGAACGGTGGACCTAAAAATTAGTATGCAGAAAATTAATGTTCAATAGCCTAGGGATAGCACAACGGTTTGAGATAGGAGGCGAGGCATTGGAAGCAGTAAGCGAATATGTCTATTTAGTCCAGGTAGCGACTCCGATCCGAACCATGAGGCTGACAAAGAATTGGGTGGAGTGCATTCGGCAGGCACTCTCAGATAATGAATCGCAGCTTACCATTGTCCCTCAAGAGGAAAGTGCATAAAGGCTGCATTTTACCGGTAATTACTTACGGGGCAGAAAGTTGGAGGCTCACAAAAACGTTCAAAATTAATTGAGGGCGACGCAGCGAGCAATGGCACGGGAAATAATAGGTGTAACGTTAAGGGACAAGAAAATATCAGAGTGCATAAAAAAAGAAAAAAAAAACGCGCGTTGTGGACATATCACTAGGAATTAAGAAAAAAATGGGAGTACGCAGGGCATGTAATGCGCAGGTAAGATAACCGTTGGTCAATAGGGGTAACAGAGTGGATCCCTAAGGAAGGCAAGCTTGCCGGTGGGCGGCAGGAAGTTAGGTGGGCAGATGAGATCAAGAAGTTCGCTGCGATGGCATGGTCGCGGTTAGCGCAGGACCAGGATAATTGGAGATCTATGGGAGAGGCCCTTGCTCTGCAGTGGGCGTAGACAGGCTGATGACGAAAATTGCTAATGCTCATGTTATGAAATAATATACTGCGTTCCCTGCGGCGTAATGACCATTTCTACTTTTTTTTCAGAGGCAGTACCGAAGCCTATACCTTTCTGCAAAGACAAGTACACTGAGGCTTGCGTGTAATAACAGCGTAGCGGGAAACGTAGCGGGAAACGGATTAGCGGGAATATTTTTTTATTAACTCGGCTATTGTATATTTCCAAGGAGGATACCATTTGGCAAGGGATGCGCAGTACGTTTGGTTGGAAGAGAGCCTAATAAAAAATCACGGGCCCTGCCCCTGTCAAAAAAAAAAAAAAAAACCCTTCAGGTCCCATGCATTGTGGGGATCAGTGTGATGCGAAGCAGTCAGTGGAGATATTGCCTACGATGAATTGCTTGTCATTAGCCATGTCTTGCAGGCTCAAGCCACTTGTGCAAGGCACTATGCTTAGCGCGCACTAGCCGGTAACGCCTACTGTACCGTGACGACTGAATGGTAGCTCATGGCACGACGTACCGTTGACACTCATGTTAGTGCACAGTACAGACTCCCGTTTTGACGAAGAAAATGCACGCTTCGGTTCGATGACGGGCATATCATAAGCGTTGTTCGTTCGAATATTCCTACGGGATCTAGGAGGCTTGGACAAAATCGTGTCGAGTGATAGAACACATGTATTTATTACATTCCTATGGTGGTGCTTATTACACGCCACTAGCGCATGTGAAGTTACACAAGTACCATTATCAAAACTGCGGGTGTAATAGGCTTATTATTTTATATATTGTAGGAGCAGCTGTCGTAGAATTGCGGTAGTATGCTTGCTTGGCATCTCAGGGGCACGGATTCGATACCACCCTTGCATGTGTGTCAGTGTGGTTATGTTTACTTTTAAATCGCAAGTAACGACAAATGGTGCGCCTTCATTGTTTAAGTGTTCTAATGGCATGTCTGTTCTGCTTGGTATCTGACGGTATAGATTCTAAAAAATTCAAACACCCGTGGTTCATTCCCGCATGCAAGGGTCCCAGCACCACGGGTATGGGACACACACGACTGCAGCATCGTATATCGTGACGTACATGAGAGCATGTCATGGCAGTTATGTAAATACGATTATTCAGGTTCATCACACATTTGCACTTTGCCATCCAAATATTCAGGTATACCAGATGAACAAGACAACCAGAAGAGCGCCGAGCGCAGGCGGCTAGATAAATAGCTAGATGTGGTCAAAATGACTGAAGTTCGCCAAGAAATGTGTCACATTTGAAGTGACTGTCTACCGCTCGGAAAATTCTTTTTAGGTTGTGGTAAAAATGGGCAGATCGCGAGTCACATTTACGGGAACGAACACGCTTTTACCCCACAAAGAAAAAGGAATTATGCTTTTAAATTTGCTCCGAAAGTGGTGAAAAAAACGTCGCTAGCGACACCGAACAGCGTGTTCGTCAATTTCCAAGTCTACGAGAACCATCCCACGCAGGCATACATATTCTGCTGAAAAAGTCATGTATTTCTTACAAGCGTACTTCACCCTATGAGACACCTTTCTATAGCGTGCAAGAGCAATTCGTTTTTTTCGCTGCTTTCGAATTCCAAGGTACTGCTTTTTAATTCGCAGTACTACGCGCCTGTGCAGGCGCGTAGTACTGCGAGGCGCACACCAGTGCGCTGACTTCCCCTCGCTTCTCCTCCTCGTCGCCTCTGCAATGTCGGACACCGCCCCACAGAAATCGAAACCGAAAGTGGGCTTTTAAGGGAGCCGTATTAAAATTATATTCATTGCGTCGCGAGGCACCATGATACTCTTTTTGGGGTTCTCCACGCCAGTGCATTTATTTACAGCAACAATATGACAATGTCAAAATTTTGTGTCAGTACGCTTTTAAAGGGCAACTCCGGCGGTTTTTCACTCTCAACTGATCTCAATCAAACTTTCAGTACATGTTCTTCTCGGTACTACAATAATTTATGCCAGGGCAGGCGGTTGCAAGTCATTTAGTTTTCCTGAAAATTAATTTTAAAGATTTTAGCGGATTCCGACGCGGACACCCTGCGCTTTTGACGTCATTAACTGCAACGCTGCCTGCCCGAGCAGGCGGGCCATCTAAGGCAAAACGGCGACACTTCAGAGCTCGAGTCCTCACCGTCAAGTTCAGGGGAGCTCAACACATCGTTGGATGACATCGCCACTTTCATTTTTCTCGAACCAGCCCCATTTTTCTGGTGGTGGGGAGGCTGTGACGTAATCGCATACGCCGCAAGTAGCGTCTGCCTGTTTCGGTTTCGGTTTTAACACATCGTTCATTCCGTTATCTAAAAATTTTGGCGCGTTTCTGAGCAAATCGAATGACTGTGGCTGCTTCAAGGATACCAATACTATCGGGAAACTGCAATAACAGAACATGGTGGGAAAACCGCCGGAGTTCCCCTTTGATGACTAACGTTGCGGCCGGTGGACCGACCGGTGTTGTAAGCGAAGCCGCTGTTTCTGTTAAACGAGTTCCCCGAGTTCCTTGTTGCTTACTACAGATGTTATTCCAGAATAAGTCTGACAACTGTTACAGCGCCCTGTCACTGTCAGCAAGGGCAATAATTCGGCAATAATTTTACATCATTTGCAGCCAGCGCTCTGAAAGGGCACGATTGGTCCGTGTTGGCGGTACGGCCCACCTGGCGCAGGTATTGCATTTTGACCTTTTTTATATAGGTAAGTGACGTAAAGGTTAATATGTGTGCGGTGAGCAATCTGCGCAATTTTATTGTTATTGCAACATGAATCACATGAACACTTCAATAGGGCTTTCACTGTCGTCGTCAAGCCGTGTATATGCACTGCTGCAAGCAAAACATCGCGAAGAATTTTTTTGCCAGGCGCCATGACTGAATAAAATGCGCCACCGTCCGGTTCCAGACACGTGCCTCAGAAAAGTCGGCCATGGACGGCTCCTTTGTTACTGCGCAGTGTTACTGCGCCGAGTTACTGATACGCAGTGTTTTAAGGAGGCAACATGCTACCCTCAAGCGGCCTTCCGTTGGCGAGGCTTGCGTCTACACGTAGCTCCTCAGAAGACGCCTCGCTGATGGTCTTTCCAGGGCGTGCCCAAAGAGCGTCGGCAAAAGAGAAGTCACGCTGAACAAAAAAAATTACAGCATATCCACGGAGTGAATGACGATGAGTGGGCGAACCCACCTCTGTCGAGTCGTCAGCAAACCGCCATAGCCACGGTGAAGCCGCAGGAGACTACAATGGAATGCAACCCAACGAGGATCAATGTACTCGCGCCAAGATTTTTCAACGAAGTGTTCATTCCAATACGGATGTGTGATAGGAAACACTTTAGAAGTGGCAGTTGGGCGAGTCGGTTAAGCTTCATGATAAAACAGCGCAAAGGGACGGGGCAAAAAAGGGTACAGGACGGTCGCTTACTCACAACTAGTGTTTTATTGAAAAGGCACATATACATGAAAACTACGTGCACTCAAACATGGTTTTCAACACATGCGCAGGATTTGCCCCAAAGACGACACTATGGCCAAGAATGCCTAACCATTATGCGAACATTGATAGTCACTAGGGGACACTAGGGTCCTCTAGTGACTATCAGAGACGCAGGAAGGGCGACGTGAGAAGGGCGTACGGAGGATGCCCAGCCCTGTGCCACTAAGGTACCGCAGGTAGAAGAGGGAAGAGCAGGGGGATATGAAGGAGGGCGGTGAGGAATATAATAATGGAGAAATAAGAAAAAGAGAGTAAAAAAGTAAGAGAGCACCGGCAGTAGGTTGATTCAGCGATAAAAAAAAAATTACAGCATATCCACGGAGTGAATGATGATGAGTGGGCGAAGCTCGGAAGGTTCATCGTAGATCGTGCCGAGTTCAGGATTAATTTAGTTAACGCGCACGCTACGAATCCTCATAGTTCAACTATGCACAAGTGAAATCTCCCACCGGCACTGCATTGGAAGTCAAGATCCAGTGCATATATATATATATATATATATATATATATATATATATATATATATATGGGTTGCCGGTGAACGCTTCTCCAACACGAGCAGTCGGTATTTCTCAATCAAGGAACTCGCTAGGAGACGCTGCCTGCGCCAACGTTGTCTCTCGCGGGTGAGGGCGCGTTCTCCTTCTTTGCGAGCTGGTAGAGCGTTCCTCTAAGAAACAGCGTTTCCATAGCCAACGCGCGCCTTTCGCTCTCTCTCTGTCTCTCTCTCTCTCACAAGACAGCAGAGGCACGCGCCGGGAGGCACGCGCCGAGGGCGAGCGCGTGCCTCCCGGCACGCCGGTTACGCCTGACGACTGACGCGTGACAAGGTTAGACTAAGAGGAGCTTCGCCCCTAAAAAGGCGCCTGCATGTTTGAACACACACCAGAAGCAAAGAAAACATGCAGCTTCACGTAATGCATACTGCCCCGCAATGCCTGATTAAGACTACTAGACTTACTTCGCATAGTAACCCATTTGTTAGTATCGCACTCTGGTAAAATTGGGATACTGAGAAACTAACAAAATATGTGCAGGCAAAAATCACCAGTTTTTTACTAACAAACAAGAGGAATACATGTTTCTTGCTGCGGAATAAATAGGTGTTTTTCGCATGTGTTACAAAAAAGCAGCTTTGATAGGGTAATTTATTTCTGATATATTCAATTCGTTATATCCAGTCCTGGCGCTCATTACATTCGTCATACCTTTGCGTGAACGTCTTACCATTTTGTATTTCGTAGGAAAAAAAAAACGCTACATGTGCAGTATGACATGGTGAATGGAAGGACGACTTGAAGGCCGGTTCTTGCATTATTTCCTTTTACACGTCTAATCACATTCGTGAATGTTAGTTTTGTTTACTACAATCGCTTGAGCCTGGCAAAATGCTTCGAACGTGAAGTCACATATCGGAAGGCGTTCTCCGACACGCTCTTTGGCAACCCAGTACAAGCATTGCGTCTTGTCTGCAAAAAAGAAAGCGGTTGAATAAATTAGGATAGTGATGCCGCGCTTTTATACTTTGCGTAGAAGAGATAGAAATTCGTCTATCCTAATGGAAACACCGCAATGCACACGGAGAACGTGAATGGCGGAGCGTTGCGTGCTTTGCAATGAACGGGCGTGCCAAAGGGAAAGAGCGCTCGTGGTGCACAGCGGTGGACCCTTATAGTGACCCATTTCTGAGAGTAGTATTACTTCGTTTACCTATTAATCTTTTATTTATTTACCTAATTACTTACAAGTCCCAATACCACTGCGCCGTTACAGGCAGGAATGAGGTTACAAGAACATGAGGGCAGTCTTGACTGATATCTAGGGCTTTACGGTCGAAAACCACGGTATTACGAGGGACGCCGCAGAGGAGTGCTCCGGAAATTTCAGCCACCTGAGGTTCTTTAACGTGATGTGACATCGCGAAATACATGTGCCTCAACATTTGGCCTTCATTAGAGTAGTTTTGAATGAAATATGACCATTTTTGCAGATGATGGAGGCAGTGGTTTAACTCCATTCGGACGACGCCGTCGGCATATAAAAGTACGTGCTAGTCTGCCAGATGGCCACTGGAAATTTGAGGCTGTGATGAACGCGGAAAGACAGGTAACACGGTGGCGAGGAAAGGCTAACACAAAGTTAGGGCGGCCTCAAAAGAACATTACTGAAACAATTGGGTACGGCGAAATTTGTGCCGAAGTGACCTTGTTGGAAATCCCAGAATCGCCCAGTACCAAAATACAAGAAAGCCACCACTATGCTGGACGCTTTTCACGTGGGCAAGGTGGGGACAATGTAGTGCCGTATTGGATGATGTCGTGAGCCTCACTTGAATGCACTGTTAATCTGGCTTAACCAGTCCCGCTTTCTGATACATCTGCGGCTATTTGAGTACTGGTAATGGATATGAAGAGGACGCCGAAAATCGCAAAAGATGCGCATAGTACGCGATTTCTCGGAGCCACAGCAGACTCTTGTGTTGAGGTGCTGCTCTGCACTGCCGCTCTTTGTCAATTATAGTTGAATGTAGTAAACTACGTGCGTACATGGTGAAGCGGGGTGAGTTCAGCTGAAATAACTGTGAATTCAGTGAAGCACACAAGACTACACACCCTATCCGTGCCATGTCCACTAAGAAGGCTACGATGGTGGGTAACGTGCGTGACCGTACTGGGCGGACGAGGGTTGAGTGGCTCCGTGGCCACTTATATATCTACTGAGCCACTCATCCCAGTTGAAAATCGCGTTTGCTCCTGCTCATATTGGTTACCCATTCAGAGATGCTTTCGTAGCACCCAGCCTTAGTTTGCAGGCCATAAAGCAAAAGAAAAAAAAATTGCGGGTCCATGAAGGCCTTCATATTTGGTGTGAATGGAACTGTGAACTTGAAGACAGGAAACTTTGATGTCGATGCTGCGAAGAGCACCGCAAGAAAGTGGACCCCACGGTGATCATTTGCTGCGCTTGCAATAGTTTTCATATAATTTTATCGAACGCGCATACACGCCGAAAACGAAGGAAGATGGTTACGTTACGACTCCACATACTCAGAAACTTATTACGTGCTTAGAGTTCGTTTGTTTCCATTAAACCGTAATATGCAACGCTTGTAACTGAATTGTCCGGCGCACATATGAAATTTCTGCTAACCGTCAGCTAGGCAGTGTGTAAGCCTGCCGCTAGCAAGGCGCGTTATTTTTCTTTAAGTTTTTACTCGGCGACGGGCGACGTACGTCAATGGCACGCGTTTCGCGGTATGGGCATTTCGTTTGTCGTTCCCCGGCCGTATCTGTTATTCATTTTCTTTGCTTTCTTCATATGTGTCTTCCGCGTCTTCTGGGGACTCGGGCACCCCGCTGCGGGGCTGTGAGGGGGGATGCTTGGACGGTGATCGCGGCAGGGACGCGGGCGGACCCCAGATGGCCTGGACCTTTAGGATGCCCCGCGGCGCTCCAGGTGTACGTGTATACACGACCTTGTGAGCGCCCGCGCGCGCATGGAGGAAGCGGGCGGTGGTTCGGAAGGCAGATCTTCCGAAATTGACGGACGAGCTGATATGGTAGCCCTCTCCCAATGCTCCGCACCGCGGAGAGACAAAGCTTCCACCCCTCTTGCCTGAACGGAGGCCCGGGTGGGCCCCTTTTGTGCGTGAGCACGCAGCGATAGCGGCACTTCGGTCGTTCTGCTAACCGCACCTCGGGCGTCATTACGACGACCTGGGGCGGCTACGCTGAATGTGGCGTCGGCATGCAACATGCCGGTGGTGACAGCCACGGAGACGCGCGAGCCGTTTGTTGTTCGCTGTCGGAAACGCCTGTTTTTGGTCACTGGGCTGTGGCCCGCGCGTGCCGCGGGATGGCTTTGGTTCAAGCGTTCCTTCCTCGCACGCCGTGGGGTAGCATGCGTCTAAGCACAGCGGGGTGCCGATTAAACGGGTCTGAGTAAGAGCCAGTACGGCTCGGCTTGTTGGGATAACCAGAAGCAGGCGCGCGGACGGTCCAACTTCCCCATGGGAAGGTTTTCTTCAAATAATAACTCTTTCGGGCGAATCTTTTGGGCGCCTGCTTGTTTCCGGTAACAGCGCCCGAGCAGACGCGACACGTGCGCAAGTAACGCGTTTCACGTGCGCCATATCTTTACCATCGCCCTTCGACCTTGGGTGGCATGGTCTGCTTTTTATGTGTGTGTCTTGTTTAGTGCAGATGAATATGTTTTTTTTATTATTGTACAAACATACCCCTCTCACCGTCAACAGACTGGGTGGTGATTTCACCAATTGGACCGCCCCAATTGAGGAGGCGGGACAAAAGGTGGAATCGCTGCCCAATGCCAGAGCGAAGTGAATATGATTCGCCGGCTGAGACGTTAAGGCGGAGCGGTTGTGGTAATAAAGATGGCTCCGCCATGTGACGGGGGAGGCTGAACGGGTGGAAAAAGTGCTACGCACTGCCGGCTACGCCGGAGTAGGGTCGCCCTACGTATAGTTCAGCTTCAACTTTATTTTTTATGTACCAGTCAACTCCCTGTATTCCCTTTTTGTATACTATACTGTAAATACAAGTTTTCATTTCCATTTCTTTAAACTGAAGTCTCTGAGCCCGTTCTTCATTCGCTTCACGTTTGCCCGCGAGCCTATCGCCGCCATACCAGCGGCAGCCAGCTCCTTCCCAACTCGCCCATGCCGTCTCGGACGGTGCGTTTAGGACGCCGAGCGGGGAGCTGGAATCTCGGAGGACCTTCGACACGACGGTCGCAACTTTACTGGCGCAGTCGACAGGATAGGCTCGCTGGGCGAAGAGCGAAGAGACAGAGAAATTGAAGGCATCACAGCAAGACGGCTTCGACTGGCAGCACCTCCGGTGACTGCCGCCAGCGCAGCCCTTCGACTGGGGACGCGGCGGAAGCCAGAACATCCCATCGCCATCTACGACGGCGACGAGGCACGGCTGGTTTAAGGCAGTCCTCGACAAGGCATCCTCAGCAGCTTGCTGTACCAACAGTCAAGGCTCATGGGTGAACCACCGACAGCAGTGACGGAGATCGACTGCGAAACTGAGTGAGTTGCTTCGGCTCCATTTTCTCCCGCTCCTGTTGTCGTGTTCGAGCCGAGGGGATGTCATTTGAAATGACAGGAATTAATCCCAGTGCCGTGTGGCCGTATTTGGCCCACGTCGATTATGAGTTAGGACGAAATCGTGAGCCCTCCGAAAAAGAAATGGGAGTTTAATCTGATGATGGCTCAGGAGCGCCGTAGACAGCTGCAACTCCTGGTAGAATTGGCAAAATTAAGGCAGGCGAGAGCTTCGCGTGCGGAGCAGGTAGGCGAGGTAGTAGAGTGCATGGCGCACTCGGAGCCCGCTGCGAACTCGTTGGCAGTGGGAAAGGCAGCAGCGTCGGCAAGCGTATTGCGAACAGAGTGGGAATGTGCCGTCTCGTCTGAGCCGGAGAAGCAAATCCATGGGATGTTGCTCGCGACACAGGTGGCCGGTCGCGGTGAGGTGCCGTGCTCGGACGTCGTGGCCGGGGATAGTCCCGACATTCCACCTCTGTGTTCGCAAGACATGGAAGCCGAGACGCAGGCTACAGTAACGGCAACGCGGACTGCCGGGCTGGAGACAGAGTTAGGCTCTGATCTGGCGAATGCCCGGGAGGATCCTGCTTCTCTGAGGCCGTATCAGGATGCTTCGAATTTGCAGGAGTCGTGCAAGGGCTTCAACACGCTTAGCAATAACGATTGCGGCGGTGAGGTAGCGATGATCGCGTCATCGCCGAGTGCAGGGGCAGTTGTTGAAAGCAGCCTAGTGCAACCACTGCGCGGCGGAAATTGTGATGCGGACCGCGTGTCAGTAACATATTCGGTGGCTTCCCTGCTAGAGCCCGTTGATACCGTTGGCGCGACGCCGGTGGCTGTCGCAAGTGAGCTGCCCGACTCAATCGGGGAGACGCGGCGCGAATTGGCCCAGATCGGACGTAGCGCAGCTAAGGCAGTGGAGGCAGGCGCCGATACATTTGATGCAGGGACCTTGCGGCGTGGTCGATCGCAGGCACACTGCGGGGATGGCAGCCCCCACGTCCTTCAGGCGCATTCGTTGCTGGCAAACAATGGTTTGCGTCAGTCCGCGGATGATAAGGGAGGCTCTTTGGGCACTGTCGCCGCGACTGAGCCGACGCTAAGAGAGAGAGCGACAATTATGGCCACTCTGAACTATCGAAGCCTCTGCAGTCACTGTTTATGTGGGCTAGCTATCGTGATGTTGCACGCACCGGCGAGGGCTTGCCCCGCTGGGGTGACAGGTGTATACAAGCGGGTGGCCCGTGGCTGCATGTTTAATTTTAGATTCCTGGTGAATTGTTTTGATCCAGGGGGTGAATGAATTTAACGCTAAGTCTTGTGCCACCCCTAACGTTGCAGGTTATCCGGCAACGACAGCGCTAGCTGAACAGGTTTTATTAGCCATAAGGGGTAGCATTGCTTACATTACGGCTCGACCGCGATCGGCAGAGAGCGGTGGGGCTGGAGCAACTTCATTGTGTGGTTGAAGTGCTGAACTGTGTGGACACCGTGTGCCACTGAGCAATGAACGGTGAACACTCAGTGTTTCCGTGGTGGACATTATCGAACTGTGGTGATGCTTTTGCTTTATGTGTTTTCCCGCGGAACTGCATCATGCGCGTGGCTTTTGATGATGTAACCCGCCAGTGTTTTATGTTTGCTTATCTGACGCGGTTCTGTAGTAGCCGCTGGCATTTGCTTATGGCTGGTTGCATTGTGGTTAACAGGGCGATAGTAATCCTGAGCCTGCTTCGCATGTAGAGGTTACGGTTTGTTTTCATGCATGGGTGTTCGTAACACGTCAGACGTGCCACATATTAAGTGTTTTATTAACTGTGGAACTGACTTGCGTTTGATGATGTTACCTCCTGGTGTTTTATGATTTTATATGTTTCTTTGTCGTTTTTGTTGAGGTAGGGAGAATGTGTACATGTCGTGCTGCGTTAAGTTATTACTGCAGAGCGGACAGGGGCTAGTGGCAGTTACGCCCAGTTTTTGGTTACCCTTGTGGATTGTTTTTTTTTCTATCTTGCTTGAGAGTATACACTTGCCGGAGGTATTTAGTGTACATGACATATTATCGATGGTGGCGGAGCGCAGTCTTTTGCGTGTTAGATTACTTTGCGCTGCGAACAATGTTTCTATTTTGTTTATAGTACATGTCTTTTTTTACATTTGACCAGCGTCATTCCGTGACTTCCGGCTAGAGAAGGAGTCTATCTCTGCATGAAAGGGGTCTGATCGCGAACTATGTGCGCGGTTAGCGTAGTTGCGGTTGTTGTGTTTGCCTCCCTCTGGTTTCTGCGCCTTCTAGCGATAATGGCGGCCGGCTTTTTCTTGGTGTTCCCGCTTCGGCAACGCTGTAACCAAGTCGTTGCGAAGTCTTGGGTGGGGGGTGTAAGCCTGCCGCTAGCAAGGCGCGTTATTTTTCTTTAAGTTTTTACTCGGCGACGGGCGACGTACGTCAATGGCACGCGTTTCGCGGTATGGGCATTTCGTTTGTCGTTCCCCGGCCGTATCTGTTATTCATTTTCTTTGCTTTCTTCATATGTGTCTTCCGCGTCTTCTGGGGACTCGGGCACCCCGCTGCGGGGCTGTGAGGGGGGATGCTTGGACGGTGATCGCGGCAGGGACGCGGGCGGACCCCAGATGGCCTGGACCTTTAGGATGCCCCGCGGCGCTCCAGGTGTACGTGTATACACGACCTTGTGAGCGCCCGCGCGCGCATGGAGGAAGCGGGCGGTGGTTCGGAAGGCAGATCTTCCGAAATTGACGGACGAGCTGATATGGTAGCCCTCTCCCAATGCTCCGCACCGCGGAGAGACAAAGCTTCCACCCCTCTTGCCTGAACGGAGGCCCGGGTGGGCCCCTTTTGTGCGTGAGCACGCAGCGATAGCGGCACTTCGGTCGTTCTGCTAACCGCACCTCGGGCGTCATTACGACGACCTGGGGCGGCTACGCTGAATGTGGCGTCGGCATGCAACATGCCGGTGGTGACAGCCACGGAGACGCGCGAGCCGTTTGTTGTTCGCTGTCGGAAACGCCTGTTTTTGGTCACTGGGCTGTGGCCCGCGCGTGCCGCGGGATGGCTTTGGTTCAAGCGTTCCTTCCTCGCACGCCGTGGGGTAGCATGCGTCTAAGCACAGCGGGGTGCCGATTAAACGGGTCTGAGTAAGAGCCAGTACGGCTCGGCTTGTTGGGATAACCAGAAGCAGGCGCGCGGACGGTCCAACTTCCCCATGGGAAGGTTTTCTTCAAATAATAACTCTTTCGGGCGAATCTTTTGGGCGCCTGCTTGTTTCCGGTAACAGCGCCCGAGCAGACGCGACACGTGCGCAAGTAACGCGTTTCACGTGCGCCATATCTTTACCATCGCCCTTCGACCTTGGGTGGCATGGTCTGCTTTTTATGTGTGTGTCTTGTTTAGTGCAGATGAATATGTTTTTTTTATTATTGTACAAACATACCCCTCTCACCGTCAACAGACTGGGTGGTGATTTCACCAATTGGACCGCCCCAATTGAGGAGGCGGGACAAAAGGTGGAATCGCTGCCCAATGCCAGAGCGAAGTGAATATGATTCGCCGGCTGAGACGTTAAGGCGGAGCGGTTGTGGTAATAAAGATGGCTCCGCCATGTGACGGGGGAGGCTGAACGGGTGGAAAAAGTGCTACGCACTGCCGGCTACGCCGGAGTAGGGTCGCCCTACGTATAGTTCAGCTTCAACTTTATTTTTTATGTACCAGTCAACTCCCTGTATTCCCTTTTTGTATACTATACTGTAAATACAAGTTTTCATTTCCATTTCTTTAAACTGAAGTCTCTGAGCCCGTTCTTCATTCGCTTCACGTTTGCCCGCGAGCCTATCGCCGCCATACCAGCGGCAGCCAGCTCCTTCCCAACTCGCCCATGCCGTCTCGGACGGTGCGTTTAGGACGCCGAGCGGGGAGCTGGAATCTCGGAGGACCTTCGACACGACGGTCGCAACTTTACTCAGTGTTTGCATTTCACATTATATGGACGACGTGTCTGCGCAGGTATACTTAATGAAGAAGTTGATGGGACTCTAATATTTAGTGTCACAATTTCATCAAGCACACCCATTAAATCACTTTCCTTGAAGAAGAGAAAAAGAACCCCAAGCGTTCAGTTTGTGAAAATAGAGCGAAATAATTGGGATATCACGTCATTTTTTGACCTGTTACTGATACTGTGGAACTCACCGTTGCGGTTAAACCTACGAACACTTTCTGAATTCAATATTCGCATTGCTATAATTATAACTTAGTCGAACATAAAAGATAAGGGATTATTTGTGCTTAAGAGATATTTTTGCTGTCGTCTTAGCGCAGAAAGAAATAGTACACAGCTCCATCTAGGTCGCATCAGGGCAGATCGCAGGGAAGGTGCGATAGTTTACTGACACATGTCACTTAATACTCACGAATGGGATGTTTTGACGGGAACGTGTCACGTGATATTGCGTTAGGTGATTTTGGCGGAAACATGTCGTGTGACATTTTGCTACGCGACTTTGGTGAGGGCATATCACGTCAACATCCAAATCACGCAACGCAGTTTCACGTGACACGTTTCCGCCAAGAATTCGTAAAGCAACGTGACGTGACAATTTCCTGCAGAAATCACGCAACTCAATGTCGCGTGACATGATTCCGTCAAAATTTCGTAGCAAAATGCCACGCGGCATGCTCTTGGCCAAATCACCTAACACAATGTCACGGGACATGTTTCCGCAAAAATCACGCAACGCATTCTCAAGCTACATGTTCTCGCGAAAAATCGGCCATTATTATGATTTATGCCAGTAGGTCTTGTGCCTCCAGCGATTCACAACGCATCACTACGCAACAAACATCGACGTCTATGACGGGCTTCTGTCGCCTAAAATCACTTCCGCCACATCTAGCCAGCAGAACAACGACATGAACAGATGTTTTACTGTTTCCGGACGGAGTGCACATCTGCCATTAGCGGTGCATCACCGCTAATGGCAGCATCACCGTCCGGTGCTCGGCGGACGTGGATCTTGGTTAGGCCTACTGAGTTAGACCTTTAGCGAGCCTTCGTGTCTGGTGCCGACGTCTCGTTCCGAAGACTGCCTGGTGGATCGCTCATGGTTTGCTTCAGAAGGAGGAGCGTTGCCATTTTGTCCGTCCTCGCCGCGGATGGCAGCCTCCTTGCCCGATTGCCGGCCGTTCCAGTTTCCAGTACATCGCGGGACATACGTCCTTCCTAGACCATTTGTCCACTTTTGGAGTGCCAGGCATTTTCATTGTTCGTTCCGTAAAATGTGTTCCGTGCTCGAACACGTGATCCTGCCTCATTCCATCTCGTAAGCACCACCTCATACCTCGAACAACCACGTGACAGTGAGGGAAAAGAAACTTAAATGTAAGCTACCGCTGTCATACAAGCTGTAAATGGCAATAAAGAGGTGCGAAGCATGCAGCTCCACTAACGTGAAACATGGGGAAATGTAAAGCATGCTGTGGTGCACCGCCAATGGGCAATGCGCAGCCCTTCCGGAAATGGTGAAACCTTGCAAACAAAACTGAACGGGTCGTCAGCGGATCGTTTTCTGAACAGTCCGCTCCGGCGAAAGACGCATCATTTGCTTGTCGGCAGCAGGCTCTCCGTTTTTTCACCACAGCGCGTAGCAGCACAACGAGCCACACATGACGCATTGTTGCGGCCGTGGTCGTACTTTGCCGAAGCAACGCGCCGGCAGGACGCCGCCACTCTGCTATTTCCGTTATAGTAGACGCGCCGAGACTACAGAAGTGCCAACTACCGGCGCGCGTTGGCACGACAATATTCTTCGCTTTCTTGTTCCTAGACGGCGGTACTATGGCAGCCAACCTAGAGTTACTGTATATTTATGCTAGCATGCTACCTGCGGTAGCATATAGAGTAACTCTAAGCCAACCAAGGCTGCCTGCAACGCCGCAAAGCAACCACTAAATCCCGGTGTTCGACGAGAGGAGAACGGTCTCTGTTGGTAGCTTAGGCGAGTATGATATAAACGTTGGTGAGGGCAGTCGCTGAAGGAAAAGCTCGCTAACCAGTCGGTTGTACGTCGGTCGTACACAGTACTGTGTCAGGCGGCACAATAATTCGCTGGGAGTCAGGTCGGTAGTAGCTCTTGCAGTCGCTGATGCTCTGACGGCTAAATGAGCAGAAGAGGTGCTTGAGTTGTGTACGCGTTCTCTGCAGGTGGGCGACCGCCTTCAGAGAAAGCATACGTTCTCGAACTTTCACCAACTCGCATTGCGCTTGTTTTTGTCCGGGGACGTTAGCGACCACGTGATTTTGTTAGGTCAGGTGAAATGTGACGACCGGCGAATTAGGGCTCGACCTGCAAGACCCACAGTTGCAGGTCCGCTGTCCAAAACGGCGGGAGTTTGATGTCAACGGTGGAAATAGCTGGTGCGTCAGCTGCGTTACGGTGGCTAGAAGAAATGGCGGTAGACCGCCGCCCGAGTCACACTTTTGGGACGCGAGTGTGCACGGTAGAGGAAAGCAGTCGAACGGCGTGCATCCCAACTGTCAACCGCTTATTATGTTGTCTTCAATCACCTCGCCCTTCAATCACCAGACGGTGAAGGAGTTGCGTAGGTGAGGAGAGAACCGGTTAGGCGAGCTTCCGCTGGTTCTTGGCCAGGCCTGTACCCCCCCCCCCCCCCCCTATCTTTCTTAATTTAAACACAACACGCTCGTTTCAACGATAATTTTTATTACTTTATTCTCAATATTTCAGATGTCGCCAAGTTTTGGGGTAAAGAAAAACTGCAAGTGGATTACCATAAACGAAGCGGTCTTCCAAAAAGCCACAAAATCAACGGTGTTTCAAATGCTTGATGCGCATGCAGTGGCACAAGTCCTCCTTAAAACAGTCGATTTACTATAATATGAAACATGCAAATTTATCTGATACAATGGCTTCATTCTTAGAGCTCAAATATCCCCGGTTTTAGTTGACAATACGGAAAAGTTAACCTACCACGTCCCCTAGATATGCAATTTACAGCATGCAGTTTTCTACATACCATAGCCTCTTATTGTCATGCTTACATAAATACCGCTTAGTACTGTGTGCAAATTGTGCGTTAACAGCACGTCGCTACAATCATGTATTAATTCGCTTTGAGAAAAGTGGTGCATGTTGTGAATGACGGCTCCACAAAACCAACAGCACATAGACAAAGAACTACGTAATTACATAAACTGTACATGAAAAAAATGAAATGATTCCGCTTACTTCCTTCTGGTGGTAGATGCTTTCCAAGGATAATGCAATATATGTCTGCGTGTATAAGGTAGAACTCACGCGTACGTGTCTGGCCATATGCTGAAAGTGACAGCGAAGGCATTTATTTATCTCTGGTAAAGCATGCTTGTACCAAAGAAGAACAGTTAACTTGAATCCAGTGCATTCAAATTTTACATTGCTTGACTCACCGTGGCATAGCACGAGTCACAAGAGAGTGCCTGTACAAAAAAAAAACAAAAGAAAAACAAACAAACTGTGCCCCACCACTTGCAAGAGCTGGCGGCTGCTTGCATTAGCCGCGCCTCATTCACCAGCAGACCCACCGCAAGCACAGCAAGAAGTCCACGTCCCACAAGAGGGGAATGAAACCGAGATGCACAGAGAAACTGTCAGTGTTTAGTACATGATGTAACGACCTCGCAACACCGCGCGGAGACACGCTTGAAAACTCCGGTTGACACAACAGCATAGAAAGTGCGAGAAAAACGTAGAGGCAGCTTCGCTGGCTTTCCGGGTGATGCGAGTGACGGACTTACACAGAAGGATTTCGAATGCCACACGGAACACCATAAAATTGTTGAGAAAAACGTAGAGGCAGCTTCGCTGGCTTTCCGGGTGATGCGAGTGACGGACTTACACAGAAGGATTTCGAATGCCACACGGAACACCATAAAATTGTTGAGCGTGCTGAGGTTTCAGAGGTGCCCTTGGCGAGAACGCTATTACGCGACCACGGCAGCAGTTCCCACGTGTTACCTACCTAAATAAACCTATTGCATCAGCAGTCGCGGTGCTTATGCCCATAGGAAATGGCGCCTGGGATACACACGATTGCGCACATATTCTCGGCGATAAAGCGAGTACCTGTAGACTAACGTGAACGTGGATATTTAGTCGCACAATGAGCTATCTTTCAGAAGAGGAAGAAGATAGAGTTTCATAAAATGAAAGGAGGAGAGGCCGGCCTGGAGGCCGAGTCTCTAGCCTGCTACTCCACAAAGTGCTAAGCGAAAAAAGGACAGCCAGAGGGAGGTGTGATGGCAAGTAACGATAGTTTAGTGCAAGAAGTCACTGTACCCGTTTTCTACGCGGATGTGCACTACGTGCAGTAATCGTCGCGGCGCATCACTTGCTGTAGAGACGAAGATCGACACCTGTTCTACATATAAACTTCAAGGCAGCCTTGAAGTTGCATTGGGCATGCCCAGTATCTTTCCAGACGCCCAAACGACTGTACGAACTAAACATTTCCTGCAACCCTCGCTTCTTTGTCGACTTTGACTACGAGTTGCCTGCGCAAAGGCTTACTCGGCATTACCTGGAACGACCGACAGTGCAGCATGCGAGGTGTGCGACACCGGCGAAACACTCGACAATTTGCTTTGCCACTGTCCGCGATTCGACGCGGAAAGAAGGAAACTTGCTCCCACGTTACGACAAATTGAAGATCGGCCACATTCCGTGCAGATGCTACTTGAACACCATCCTCTTTGCTCGACGGCCCGCGAGTCACTGAAAGCACTTTTGCGCCTCTTGAAGACGACGGGTTTGAGCGAACGCCTCTCATTGATGGAGCCTCCCTACACGCCTCTTTCGTTCTTCCCCTTCCTCCTTTCTCTCAGAAGTTTATATTCCCCTTTCCCGTTCACCCAGTGTAGGATAGCAAACCGCATGCCTTTGTGTGTAACCTCCCTGTCTTTTTGTTTCCACCGTTTCCTTCAAAGCATTTCCTCCGAAATGAGCGGGAGCCTACGTCAGGCCTTGGTGCCTTTACATCATGTGACCGCTGCTGTAACGTTGCAGAAGAAATATACGACGCACCAAAGGCACAAACCTCGCGCGTTCAAGACGGTGGGTAAGCTAGAAAATGCACAAAATGAAAACACAAATGGCGACTCCTGCTCGAAGGTTCCCGTACTAATATGCCTGGCATCATAAACTTTAGCGGCTTCTACCAAGGCGCACATAATTCTTAATGGATAAACGAAACATACGTTCCGTTTTTAGGAAACCAGTGACATAACACGGCGTGTTTAAAACGATTTGCATGAAGAAATCTCGCGAGGATACGAAAAGAATGCAATGGCGTGTGTGACATCATCTCCTCCATGTTTTGGCGGAGAATTCAAAGAGCTAACTTTGACCTTGAGCTTTTCTTCCGTTGTAAACATATCAAGACGAAATTTGGGGGCAGTAAAGTTTGCGAACTATAGTTTACGAGTTTAAACCACATTAGAGTTTCATTTCTTGTGCGCTTAAAGGCGCACTAATGTCCCCGTTAAAGCGGTGTCCGTTAAAGGCACGCCGTAATATACATCACACGGTTCCTTCATCTAAAAAGAAATGATGTGACTATGATGTGAAATCTTACCTTCCGTTCTTATCTTTACGTTTGGAGAATGGTGCGTGATCGTCGTATTCATCGTTCTGAAAGAAATGAACAGATCATTGAAAACGCTGAAAAACAGGGAATGTCTGGAAGAAACGTTACATGGGATTAAATATTGTAAATATTCATTCAAACTTGCGCACCTCTAACGCTATAGACTTTTGTATTTCCTGGGACACTAAACTTGCAACTGCCTTCTGTTTTGTTTCGTTGGATATATAAATGTGCTTAGTAGAACTGCAAAATGTCGACTTCCAGGATCGTAGCATTGATTAATGATGAGCGGTGTCACTAGTTGTCATAATGTTAGTCGCTCTAGTAAAGAACTATGATTACACGCGATAAATAAATAGGGCTACCATATGCATTACATTACCTGCCTCTAAGAATCGTTGTCAGTCGGCGTAGAAATAAGAAACAGCAAGTATGGTTGCACGATCTCGCACGATTGCGGCCCAAGCACACACAATAATAACTTCTATTTTATGTCATTAAATAGCATAATTTAAATTGAAGCCCGCACGACTAACCCGCTCAAGATTGCTTCTCTAATTTACGACTAATAACTGCTGTGCGGTCTTCAACGAAGATTTCTAGCTGTTGGCCGAGAGATGGACATATAGGTGGCAGCACCGTGGCCGCGTTAGTGTGGATAGGCGGTCGTCGGCGGGCATTTAAATGTACACAGCGACGCAGCGTTGGAAGCTGTTAGAGGCAAATGCTAACTAAATGAAATCGTTGACTGCAGTGAAATGGTCGTTTAGACATGCTCCAGTGTCCCGTTAGTGCTCGGAGCACGCAGGACGTTCTTATTGCGTGTGATAGAAGCGTAATCCACCATTCCACGGCGCACTAGCATCAGCTATCGTCGCAGCCTGAGTTCCTCGGCATTTCCGCCTCTCTCTTTCTTTCTTTTGCCGTATTAAACTTCTGTTTTTTTTTAAATGTTGGAATTGCATGATGTTACGTGGGTGAAGTGTAATTGAGTATTGAGCTTTCGCTCTTTTTCACAATTGGCTACGGAAATAAAAAAGGCCGTTGCTTCGCGTTCAGCTAAAGCACCAGCTTGTGTACCCTCCGCCACCACTAACACGCATATATATCACCTCTCCCTCTCTCTTATGCATGTTACATGAAATGTAAGGCACTTAACAAGCTCAGTCAGTCAAACGACAGCCTCTTAGTGAGCGGCCGTGTTCAAACTACGTGACTGCAGCCCCGCTTGATCACGATCAGAATGCTCGCTATACGCTATATCAAGTAAAATTTTCAATAACGAAAAATGTGGGTACTTGTGTAACCGTGACATCCAGAAGTTCCAATTTAGGGCTGAAAGGTCCATGTGGTCTTAGCTAAATTGCGCTTGCCTCACTTAGTCTTTCTTTAGGCTTGTCAGCTTATTCATACTTCACGTACCTAGGATGAGCTTAATGACATTTGGCTTAATTGGTATTGGCTTGTCAAAATTCCTAATTAAACTTGGCTTAATTTATTCTCGCATTATAACGTTGGCATTATTAGTTATACCTTATTAGGCTTGACGTAATTAGTTTTATCTCAATTAAACTTCACATAGCTTAATTATTCCCCGCTGTGCTGACACTATTTGTCTATGCTTATCTGGGCATGGCTGCCACAGCCACGCGCTGCTCCACGATTTTTCTGCGGACGTAGACCGAATAAAAAAAATGTTCGCTAGTTTCCGTTCTTCTAACGACCCCAGAATGACGCTCAACGCTTATTAAACGCCTAGCTGCCGCATCATGCATACTTCTAGTGTAATAGACTATTTATTCATTTTGGCGAACAGTTCATGTGACCAAGGGCTAGAGTTCACTTGAAAGGCGGATACTTCCTTCTTAGTGGTACCAATACTGTAGAATAAAAGCATGTATTCAGCACAATGAAGGCTGATAACGGAATCGCTAAGCGACAGTGAAGCTATTATACGCCATTGAACAACTACGCTGCGACATAAGTGCATGTGTCTGGTTGTTATCTTTGGTCTAACGCTGACTGATATTTATGTGAGCTCGATCAGCTAATTTGCCTTGCCACGTAACAACCACATATCGCGAGATGGTATCACTATCGCACAGCATTTACATGTTGACGATTCCCGCGTAATTTGTGCAGGAGAACGGCAACTGCACTTTGTCGTACGCTTGAGGGACACGGAAGCAGCTAATCTGAAATAAGTGCGGCGGACTTCGTGTGTGACGACGGCAGTGCAGGCGCTCCACACAAGCAATCAATCAACCTAATAGGGAAATTGCTGCGCAAGGGAAAATACTTTTGTATACTAGGATAATAATCTCTGCAAACGGTTAACAGTGCCGCGGCACAAAGAAGAAACATCATGGAGACTATGCATGATTTGAGCGCACATCTAAGGGCGTAGTGGTTAGCAGACTACCACTAGAAGGCATCCACACTTGGGAACTTCGTCCGCGTGCCACTAGGCGCCCACTACATTCTATCTCGAAGCCAATAGCAGCTGCAAATGAATACCATAGAAAAACGTACCTCGTGTGCCATTGATGCTGAAAAGAAAAATCGAGTGATAAGAGATTTTGCCATCGCTTGCATTCTCAGTAGGCAGCAAGACATGGTAATTCGAACTACTACTTGTCAGGTCACTGCGCGAAAAATCATATATCTTACTTGTATAGGCAAACGTTCTTTTAACGATATCACATGTCGTACAATATTCCTCACTTATTAGGAAATGATTTTTGCATCCGCCTAGAACGGCACTTCAACGACATGTATTTATAACCTACTTCACTCAGTGCTTCCTGCCGGGGGCTACGCGCGATTGTGATACTCAATGTGATTAAATGTGGAGTTGAAAAACGACGCAACTGTTGCTGTTCAATCGCTCCTCAACATTGGAAGAGTGTTCACCGGGAGGGGTCATAGCTTTTGGCTGAGCAGGCGTGCCTGCTCAGCCAAAACCTCGCTGATCAACTCTGGGCCGTCCGGCACGCCGAGGAAGCCGCCCGTGTGCAAGGGCTCGAGGCCGTCACCTAGGCTGGGGTGCTTGTGGCCCTACCCCGACACAATCGCCGGACCTATTTGTGAATTAAAGTTTTCTCTCTCTCTAGAATATTTAGCGCAAAGGAGATTTCAAAAAAGACCTCTGAAGTGTTGTTTATTCTTTGGCGAGGCTAGGTCGAAAGCAGTAAAGCCAGTTCTACGCTTCTGAAATCCGACTTGACAGCGGAGCCGCGTCAAGGGCTTGAAGTTCACTGCAAGTCAGTATTGATAGTGATGACGCTAATGCGTCATCACTATCAATATCGTGTAGCAGTGGGTTGGGGGCAAGGGTGTTGGTAGTGAGACGATGGCCTTCTCGTATCCGCCATTCCCTTCTGCGTAAACCGAAACGTTCCTTGCTTTCTGTCCTTACTTCTTTTTATTCACTATCATTATCATGTCGCATTGCCATTGTTACTATCACTTTCATGCAGCATTGTGCTAAGGACAATGGTGTGGGTACAGGGCAAGCGTGGACTCAGTTTTCCTTTCTGCGCAAACCGCCCTTCCTTTATTTTTTCCTCTTTCCTGCTTTATTCTTTTTTCTTTCTTGCTTTGTGTCCTTCTGTCCTTCTATTATGTCCTTCGCACACTGCCGTGGCAGAGTGGGGTTGGTGGGACAAGTGCAAGAGGGGGTCCGCTTTTCCTTTCTGCATGAGAGCTCCGCTGGTACCTCTACGAAGTACGGTTTTACGTCGACCCTAAACACCCTGGCCGTTAAAAATTGCTAAGACCACTTTTGCAAACATATGCTCCCCATCTCCCCGTCGAAGACATTCTGTAAGACAGAATGTCTTACAGAATCCTAGCGCCACCGGCCACCCACCGGTTCCGAAATTGGCGCAAGCGTAGCCCCGCCTGGCGCTCGGCTTCCATTCAGGGGTGCTACCCTTAGGAAAGGAGCCCGCGCCTTGAAATCCCGTCGAAACCGCCGTAACACTGCGCGGTTAGGGTGCAACACGGACTCGTACTGGCATTGGGTTAACCGATCACCGCCGAAGGAACGTCCGACTTGCTTCCGCAAGACAGTGGCAGTTAAGGAATACGTCGTCTCATTCTTGAGTCACTCCTTGATTACGGCTTACGAAGTAACACTTCTCTATGTATTTTTGTCATAAAAAGCAGTTACACCAGATACTATGTCCGCGCACATCAAAAACAATCACGACGCAATGAAGGACACGAAAAACGTACTCAGTGCTTTTGTATATCTCTTATATATTCTTTCGCGTCCTCCTTTGACGCGGTGTGCGCTGTCATATCCCATATGCTATAGTAATAAGCGAACTTGCCTACCAGAACGTTTCGAACGAGCTACATCGCTTCAACGTTCTGCGGCGGACTTCTAACCTAAAGTTGCAAATGTAATTCACCTTTCCTAAAAAAAAAAAAAAAAAACGGTAGGTGCGCTCTTTACCGTGTGATGGTTGCCACCGGCGACTGTAGTGTTATGATCGTCTTTGAGGGCTTGAGCCTAACCGGGTCGTCTGACTTCTGACGCCCTACGATACTGCCGCCGCCGCGTATGAAGAAGAAGCGGTTATTTCGGCAGAAGGGTCGGCGGCTGCATCCTGTGGTCCTCTGTGACCACTGTGTGTGCACGAGTATCTTAGGGGCGCGGCACTGCATCTACTGTCACCCGCTCGACGCCAAAGCGAACACGCGCCAACTTCCGAGCCGTTCACCGAAGCTCAATAGTGACGTGTTCATTATTTGCGGAATGTGTTCACTGTGTGGTGGAACGCGTTTGTGCGGCTGTTCACCTGGTGGCCGCCTCGCAGCCACGGCCCCACGCTCCTGAGCTGGCCTCATCGCTCCACCGTTTCGGGAGAACATGAGGCGGGCAGACCTTTTCTGTTTGAGGGCCGAGATCACGGCATCTCCTGAAGTGGACAATCTGCCTCAGTATATATCTATAGTAAGGAACTTAGGGATAACGAAATTTTTGGAACGAGCAACGGAACGCTCATGGATGTGTTACCATAAACGACGCTACTGAAATATTTGCTTCCTTAATCACGTAAGCAGCTACGGCTCCAGATGTAGACTTATCCAGAGAGGCCGGAGGGACCTATTCTGACGGTGACATATAAATACATAAGTACCCTAGTGAAAACCCGTAGATTTTTGGAGAGAGATGCCATAGACGATTAGTTCGTGGATGAACGTAGGATGTTTAGGTCAACGCGCTCCTTCTTATCGTTATCGGGCGTGTAATTATTGCCGTTAACAGAACAGCCTTATACTAGTGTTGGGCATAAGGCAGGGGTATTGGTAGAGTGTCACGGGAAAGAGCTCATCCGCTTTTAAATGCGGAGCATTTCTTAGTCGCACGTGTCGCGCTTCGGCGTTGGCGGCGGCGCCGTCCACACCCCCACTGCGCATGCTCGGCCCGTCTCGTGCCGGCCCACCGGGCGTTCAGCAAGCCGACTATGCGCAGTGGGGGTGCGGCGGAGCTCGCGTTCGGAATTCAGTCAAGGGCGTCTTTGCGGACCTCTCCCCCATACTCCTCTCCCTCGAACGCGGGCGGTGTGTATATAAGCGGCGGAGCGCGCGTTCGGAATTCAGTCAAGGGCGTCTTTACTTGGCTTTCGCTTGACTTGACGCTTTGCTTGACTCGAGTAGATGCGATGGAACGAGGCGCTTCTCCTTCATTCAATAAATAAGAATAAAGACGAAATAACAATTAAGTATTCCCAAACCGTACCCAATTACGCAACATTCACGCGATACCCCCACCACTCTGCGACGCATTTACTCGAGTTCCCCCCGTGGGAAGATGCGGGCGACATTTTTTTCCTTCCGCCTTACAGCAGACATCGGGGACGGTGGTTATGGCGGGCCCATAAAGAGCCCCGCTGTTAAAGGAACACAAGAGGGGAGAAAAAAGCTGGAAGGAAAGCAGTAACGGAAGAAGAGCGAAATACCAAACGGTCGCCGAGAGAACGCAGGATAGTCTAGCGTGCGCTGTGATTGTGCTGAGTACTTCACGCAGGACTGGTAGGTTTTCAGCATAAATGGTTAGGAGCTCATTACAAAGACTGATTTTGGTATGGACGGTGTCTGCCACCGCTGGTGTCGTAAACGTCACCACACACAACGAGAAATACTGCGAGGCCTGCGCAGAGAATACAGGAGGCTCACAGCGCAACCTACATTCTGTTTGTGCTTGCTCTCGAGCATTTTTTAGACTCCTAATCACATACACTGATTTGGGGAGGGGGGAGCGGCAGCCTCCCTCAAGATGATTCCCGGAGTGGGGATAGGC